>JAVFBX010170492.1:0-14991 GCA_034783855.1 Mopalia kennerleyi
TTTTTTTTCGAGGACATATCCCATATTTCCACAATATTTAAGCAGGGAACAGTGTAAAAAGGACAATCTGGAATCCTATAAGTGAAATTAAACCCCCATCAAACTGACACTTCTGTTTTTTCCTCACCTCTTGGTTGTGGACTATAATTACCAACTATATGACTAATCAATCATTCAAAAGCACCATTACCTGTCTGAACTGCACCTGGATGGTGAATTGGAAGAGAGACTTCGTGCAATACCACCACTAAAAGTTGAGAATCGTGGTTGTGCATAGTCACTAAATGAGCTGGTAGGAGCATAGATATCTGGGTTACCTCCCTTTGTGTTGGGGCTCGGAGCTCCTGATGGGTTATGACTAACTGCTGAACTGTTTATCACTGGGTTGTGACTGATAACTGGGTGGTGATGGGGGTAGCCCTTATAGCCACTCCTCACACCATGGGACTCCCCAGACCCACCACTATTTTCAGCAGGAACTGTTGGGGTAGAGATCGGTGTTGACTTGCTGGCTCGTATCACTCCATTTGAGCGATTCTGAGTTTCTGTGTATGGAACAGGAGCTGAGCTGTAATAGCCAGGTCTGGACTGAATTTGAGCAAATGACTGTGAGGATGTGGCCTGCCTTCTATCTAAACTATCAACAGGTGCTGCATAGACTGGGCTGAGAGGCTGGTCGCTGTGTAAACTAGTACTTCCTGTCTCTAGAGTCGGTGCCACCGTGTAATGAGAACTTCTACCTTCATCATCCACATCTACATCTTCTAGTGACTACAATACAAATACAACAACTGGTGATAGTGTTATTAATGTGCATTCAGTTTCAGCCGTTTGAAGCAAAAGTGTTTGTTTCTTTGTTCATTGGGGGTTTTATGCTGTACTTAAGGTTATTTCACTCATATGACAGGTTGCCAGCCCAATGGGTAATGACATATAGAAGGCAGGGCAATCACAGGATGTCATCACGAACAGATGGGCCTGGTGTAAACTCTTAGCTCTGAAGACAACAGCTAGTTCTCTCCCAACCACCACAGACATATTCCAATAATGAACATATTCTAATTAATTTGATTAGACACTAAGATTACATGTAGGTGTAACTTCCAAATTGACCATCAGGTTATTGAAACATTAACTGAAAACTGCACAAAGCGGGACTTTAAATTCTGTGAAATAATTTCATTACAGTTAAATAAACAATCTACTGTACAAACTTTCACAACATATATAATAGCCAATTGTTCAAAATCAATATTATTCAAATATTTGAGAAAATCTGGAGATTTAACATATATGGCAGATATTTACCTGTCTGGTCTCCACATAATCTTGTAACATCTGTCTGGCCCATTCTAATAAGGACAGTCCATCAGCTGGGACACTCAGGCCGGGATCCTTCTTGTTTAACATGACGAGAACCCGGCACAGCTGGTGGATTACTCCCCTGGAACAAAACATCACAACACATATCACAGATAATGATTCCACTAAAGTCTGTAAGGTACACGCTAATGGTGAGTCCATCAGATGGTACCCTGATGAACAGACCCTTCTGGTTTAGCATGACAAGAAGACAGGAACAGTTAGGGAAGAATATGATTGATTGATTGATTGGTGTTTTACACCGTGCCTACAGGTATTTCACTTATATGACGGCGGTGTATATTATTATTATATTTGTCAGTAGCACCTGGAAGAATATGAGCTGCTCACAAAGATTTGAGATAAGTACGAACTTGTATGTGGGAATCCTGGCATCAGTAGGTTCCATAGCTCTAACTCTCCTCCTGATCTGATTGAGGAGGTCTAACAACATCTGAGCACTGGGTTTCATTCTCTCCACCTCTTGTAAATAGGCTTCTTTGTTTATCACAGGTGGCTCAGGCTGGATCACTGTAACCAATCCACATTCAAACGTTATTAACCAACATAGGTACAACACCACAAGGAGAGAATGGACAAATAGTTGAAGAGTGCGTCAGTTAAATTAGTGTTTAGTTTTTTAACTGTATTGGAATAAGAACCATCTATTTGAAAACAAAGCTTTTTGTTACCAATCAAATGAGACAAATCAATTATGTGATTAACGGGCACGAAGGTCCATATACAGGTACCTGCCCTAAAACCACAACATTCTGTAATTTAATGCATTTGACGGCCGACCAGTCGCAAATGGCAAGAACATTTCAGAAAGTTTTTATCACTGCTGTTGACATCAGCCAACCAATTATAGGTCCCCATTCATTTGACTATATTTTGCTGGACAACCTGACCAAAAGATGTACTGGCTATCAATATATGGGCACTGCCCATTAGCAAACTGCTTTATAATTAACCAAAAGACAGTGATACAGAAATTCGGCAAATAGTTTTCCATACAAGTTGGTTTGTTTATTAAACTCTCAAACAGTATTTGAAAGCTGACAAGAGACACCTCCAGCTGATACAGAGTTGACAGTAGACAATAGAAATGTATGTCTTATAACCCACTCTACAGTAACTTTCTGTGTATAATTTGAACAAAAGGTTTTAATGAACATTCCAGAAACTTGTTATAAAAAAATGCATAACAACGTAATACATGTACTCACCAAAAGCCTTATTATCAAATACAGGGATCTGAAACAAACAATGGGCTACATTATCTAGTTTTCTCTATCACAAAACGAGAGTCTTAAAACTATTTGATTGGGTTTTTTAACATTGATTACCCTTTGTTTGTGCTTGGTGGAAAACCAACAACCGCTCAAAAAAATTCTGATAAACAAGACAAATTCTACCAAATAAATCTACTGCAACCCCCCAAAAATACTTTGATAAACATTAACAAAATCTACCAAATAAATCTTCTGCACGGCTTTGAAGGGTAGTTTAGAAGGTCGAGGCGAGGCACATAAAATGAGTGATACATTTAGGTTTGTTAAAATATGTTCCTTCACTTCCAAGTACAGTGTGGCTCAGTTATAAACATACTGCCCTTACTAACACACCTGTGACAATATGAATATCTAGCTCTAAACAGCTCAAAGTTAAGTTACCTTTCTCATTTTTCCCATCTCCATTGGTCCAGTGTGTAAATGTCTGGTCTGTAAATTGACTTGACCCCTGGACAACATTAAGGAAACCGATTTCATAGATTGCATGACAGTGAAGTTATTGCGAGTAATAGAGCAAAGATATGCATCCCTTTTTTATATTTAGATCACAGTTTTTATGACTAGTTTAAGTAATGAAAGGGATCAGGCGTTGTAACATGCAGCCCGTGTTATCACAGTACACGACATGAACATGGAGTATAATGTAGACTGACATATGAATTGAGTAGATAATGATCTCATTAAGAACACAAGCTGTTATCAAGCCTTTAAGACTTCACTCACATCCGCTAAATCTTGTAATCACGAAGAACTATAAATATTTAATTTTGTTATCTATTTACTCACATTTTGTTTATGTATAAATATGTTACTTTACTAAATAGTCTCTATTATGTTATTATATCATATGTTTCATTTGCATTTGATTATGAAAAGTATAATATAGGTTACATGTAACCTATAGTGTGCTCGAGTAAATGGGAGTGGGCGGCTTGGGAGAAAGTCAACGGTCGATCAACTGCATTTATATTCCATCATTATATTAAAGCTTTTATTTTTAACGATTTACTGACTGACTGCTCAAGGTTATTTAACTTATATGGAAAGTTAATCTTCCTCTAGTGCTAAGCACAGACAGGAATACTTTTCTCTAAACACACTGATCATTACCAGAGGGCTGTTATTACAGTTTACAGTTACATATTGATTAACATTAGACTGTTTGTTTGATTGAGGTTTAATGCCATCTTTCAGTTTATTTCTCGCACATAACAGGGTGCCAGCCCTGAATGGTGAAGGAAACCCTTCACTGACAATAAACAATGACAAGATGAGACAAACAGAGGAGACAAACAGATGAGACAAACAGATGAGACAAACACAAGACGAGACAATACAAACACATTACAAAAAGATCTTCTTCATGTTGCCCCTTAGCTGTGAAATCAATAGAGCAACATAAGCTCCCTCCCAACCACCCCCACTGTAGTTTACAATGGACGAACAACTCTGATGAAGGACTAACCGTTTTCTCTTCAGGTGGAAATGTAGACAGAGGCCGAGCACGACACAGAGGAGTACCCCAGCTGACACACCGGCCACTGTGCCGATTATAATATCAGATAAATCAGTGGCCCCTGTACTTTCTGAAATCAGTCAAATCACTCTCTTTAAATATATACATAAATCATTTATATACAATATTTGTCATATATAATTTGTTTATATCTGATGCCTTTAATTAGCATTAAAGTGGACATGATAACTAGTAAATGACAGTTAGGAGAAGATGACAACAGTTGTGGTTGTGAAGTGACCATGATGATGAGAGTATAAACTCAATCTGGAAAATGGTGAAAGGAGTAGCCAGATTTGTTTTGGATTATGAACAAGATTGATTGATTGATTGATTGACTAGTGTTTAATGCCCCGTTTAACTCTTTCGCTACGGAATATTTTTTTTAGTCTGTTTTCCTGTTCAACGTTTGGTTCAGGGCATTAAAAGCTAATGCTCATTGGTTAGGTTAAAACAGTTGTTGACGAATATCCAGTCGTATGGAAGTTTACAACGATTGCTTGAGGAGCTGCTCACCTCTTCTAGTCGTCTTTTCTTAAGAAAATCCGAGCTGCTCTGAGCGGCTTGTGGTAGCCCAAGAGTTAAGGATATTTCACTCATATGACAGCGGTGTATCTCCATTGAGTTGACAGTATGAAATATTTATATATACACCACACTCTGTTGAAAAATTAATGTTCCTCCCTAGCTGACAGCTTAATAGACTTCAATTATACTGCCCTTAGCTACAAGACAAAGGTCTGAATAGCCAGAAGAGAATACTCACGAGTACAAACACTGCCTAACACATCCCCTGTGTAAATCATCTCAGCCTTGCCTGTACACGAGTGGAGACACTGGCGACTTTCTTTGTCGATAAAATGAACACATCTTCAAGGAAAAAAGAGCATTAAAATGTGACAAACTTTAACAATTATGTAATACTTTTTATTTGGTGTTGTAAAAAGTTTTACAAAGACTAATTCTCTTTAAAAAAAGAAAGCAAACAAATATTCAATAAGTGGAATAAAATTATATATTCCTATTGTGTGTGATTTTTGTTTTAGGAAATGGGGAGAAAGGGGGTGGGCGTTTTTGTCTGCACATTATTGATATCATCTAGCTTTGAACATAAAATAACTCTAAAGAGGTAACTAATTAACAAGCACTCTATTATGAGGGAAGAATGCAATTAGAGGAAAAAGATATAGCCTTAAGCACAAATTTAATCAAGCATTTTGATAAAAAATAATAATGCTTGAAATGTTTATCTTTTAAACCATGAAGGTCAAATGCTGGAACTGAAGGTCAGAAAGTGACAAACAAAACAAACCAATTAGTAACAGTAACAGATACAGAACTAAGCAAATATTACCAAAGTGACCATAAGTTTATCTTAGTACTGTTTCTGATCTGTAACTAAAGAAACGTTCATTTGATATATATCACACGTTTAAATCAGAATGTTTTACTTTAAGGTTAGACTATCTGAACACCCACAGCAGAACAGAGAACGACTAGACAAACTCCACTTAACTGGGAAATGTTTATACAACACTCTGATGCATGTTTAATGTTTGACACTGAGATCTTTAATAGAGAACAAGATACACCTATGTGTGTTATGGACTGTACTAATCTTGTCTTGTCAACAAAATGTGCTTCCCAGAATAGAATTGTAGTATACATATATAATATATATAAATAATACAATTAAGGAAAAGTTCTATTCATGGCGTGCTCACCTTTGACATAAGCCTTGTAGACAGCTCACACAGTCTGCACTTCCACAACTGGCTGGAAATAGAAACAAAGACACGTCTCAAATAATACACCCTGTGGTTATATAGAAAAATTGATTGAAAAAACAAGGACGATGTCAGAAATAGACCATTTAGAACGCCACACTTCCCACTTTTTCTGATGTTTGATCTTCCTATAAACACCATAGGCAAACACAGATACTACGTGACATTTTCACAGTTAAATCATTCCCTATATATATGTTGAATATATATAGATATATTTAATCACCTTTACAAATTTGATTGGCAAGCTTCTTAACAGTAGCACAAGAAAGTCTGGAAAATGTCACAGAATAATCCAATTTTGACAGGAAATGCCCTGCAAGTGCATAAAAATATAGTTCCTTTGCAGTTCAAACCAAGTTTTGTTCTTCAGTCTCAGTTTTGAGGAGATGGAGCACAGCTGACATTTAGTTCAGAGAAATTCTCTTGTTTGTTTGGCAGGCTGTCCAGGATTTGAAGCGCTATGGATGCTCTGTTGTTTTAAATGATAATGTGTATTGTTTGTTAGAGGTTGTTTAAGGTTTTGATCCATCATAAGTCATCAGAACGGATGAATTTATGGACAGTCAGAACTGTCATGCAAAAATCAGCTCACACTTTTCAGCAAAGTTTGAATAAAAAAAATTCTCCTCAGCAAATAAAGAAAAGCTCAGGTGAGTGACACTAATCACCTGAGTAGAGGGCATTAATAATCAGGAGATATCTAAAATTGTGTCCTCCTAACGAGCCTACACACAACTCCTCACCTAAAATTGATAGTTATCTTGAGTATGGTGAGAAAAGAGCACCACCAGCAGGGTAAACGGGGAATTTTGGGGTGTTATTTATGTCATAACCAAGGGCCCAGGCCATGGTCATTTAACAGCCCGTCTGAGAGCTACTTTGTCAATAACCAATAAAAGTATATCCTAATCTCTTAAAAACTCCTTAGACTAGAAGAAATGCATAGAAGATTTGAATTGGATGTTTAAAAGTAAACCCCATTCTGGCAATCCTCACAAAACAAGCGTTCTTTTATCAGAGGCTATAAAGAAACAGAGTTGTCTAGCGCCCATGACTAGACAATTGTATAACACTTACAATGACACTGTAAACATATTAGTTCCCCTCCAGCACTTACAGTGACACTGTAAACATATTAGTTCCCCTCCAGCACTAACAGTGACACTGTAAACATATTAGTTCCCCTCCAGCACTTACATATCAAAATTCAGAAGACAACATCTCACTCAAATTAGGAGACAGGAAAGAATTATTTACACATGTTATAATTACAAGAAAACAATTTCTCTTCATATTAATTACAACTGACCACAAATCCACAAATTATTAATCACTTAGTCAGGCTTTGTAGGTTACCTTTTCAGGTGTGAATAAACACAAATTAATGCAGTTCGGAACAAAATCTCTTTAATTTGTTGACATGGTTGGACAAAAGCACCAAATAACCTTTCAATATTTATTCTTTATTTTGCTATCTGATTTCACATTGATTTGTTAACTGATGTAATTCTTGCTGAGAGGCAAGTGATTAACAACAGGTGAAAACTTCTTAAAATCGCCACCTTATAAATTTGCTTGATATCTGTAAATCAGACCTGGATGGAAAAGTAACCTGTTAGTGTTACATAAAGCCTCCTGAGAATAAGGGGATTTTCAGGGAACTTTACAATGGCTGTCCTTGTATAGGAACTTATATAAAGACCTGATAAAGCAACACAATTAACAAAAACCTGACAATGTTTCTACGTCTATAATCTATAGGCTCAGGAAAACTGAGGACTAAAACTTAAATTGTCTTGAAATCCAACAATGGCAGTTTCAGAAAAATAACATGTGGTTAATAAAGTTGACTGCCGGCATTCTGTGATGGTTGGTCAATATTTCCAATAATTTAGTTCTGTGCATTCTGGAGTACTCTCCCACAGATTAGGGACAAAGTGTGCGACTTTGATTAATTGATTGATTGATTGATTGATTGATGGATGTTAAACACTGATTCGACATACTCCCCCGCAGAATGGGGAAACAAAGTGTGACTTTGATTGATTGATCGATTGATTGATTGATGGATGTTTAACACTTATTCAACATACTCCCCCGCAGAATGGGGAAACAAAGTGTGACTTTGATTGATTGATTGTTTATTTCATGCTTAACACTGTGATTAAGGAAATGTACATGTATAGTATATGACCATGAAAAAGCCTCACCGACACGAGCATGAGATAGATAAGATAAGCAGTGACTTTGCTATGTTGGAGAAATAATATGATGTGATGTCGGCCCAATTAGTGAAGGACTAATTACTGACGCCACTGGAAACAAAGACAATAAAGGACAATCGTAAGACACATAAGGAAAGACTCAACAAGAGATTGACTGGGGCACCAGGGCAACAAAAATCCCCCTCCCAAACCTGAATTAAGGATTCTAAGCTGACAATATACTCTCCTGAACCAGAGGAACTCGGATAGGTTCAGTTCTATTGATGCAATGAAAACTTTCACAGAACATTCATTTACCAAATTTAAAAATTAAAGGGTTAGAATCTAGGATTTTAACCTAATTTGTAGCCTTTTTGGAACAGGCATGTTTATTATACCTCAAATGCATTCGCTTCTTTTTTGATTATTCTATATATTAGACAGCCAACTAACAAGAGAAAATGAAAGTGCAGTGTGCCAAATAATACAAAACATCAGCCAGGAGTCAAGAACATGCTGGAAACACACAAAGGCTTTATTTTGGCTCTCGATTTGCCACATGAATCTCTAAATTATAATCAAAGGCACAAATATACAAGAAAGTTTCAGGCTACCTGAGAAGTGACTAATTGAACATTAATTATCCTGACAGGTAATAATCTACTCACCTGTCGATGTCATTGCTCTTGAGACCATTAATCCTTTCAGTTAACAATTGTTACACAGCAGTATTATCCATTTATAGAAATTCAGCTTGATCTGTGTCAGCTTTTGTCTGAACTTTCACTCATAGAAATATTGTTAAAAACCACTGGTCTTTTAATTTCTGAAGAATCTAGTATTATGAGAGAATACACTTGGAGGGACAAACAACTGGGACATAAGGCTAGCAAGTCATCAGATAAAGTTATTAGAGTTGTCCACTCAGTGTGGTGAGGACAGGGTCTTGTTGGCTTATGACCACAAAGAGATAATCAAAGACCTTCCCTGAAATGTACTCCATAATCAGCAAGACACAGAAAACATTTTTACCTCAGGGCATCAGGACTTAAAGCTGATGATCAATATTAACAATTGTCTGTTAAAGTGTTTTTAAAACACTTCCATCAATCTATTGCAAGTCCATTCTAGAAAAAACTAAGAAATACGGTTTATAAATCAGTCAGACTGCATAGGATTTCCTCCCAGAGGATGGTTGTTGACAAACGATGATGAAACATCTTCAGCATAAGCAAAGCTATAAAACACTACAATGTCTTATTGCATTCATAAATATGTGTCCTTAATGCCTCAAACTGGACAGCAAGAATACAGAGCTTAAATTAATAAAACAAATGATGTGAGTGAAGATGAATAGAGAGCTGGAGTCCCTCCCTTCATTAACCCACTAATCCATAAATCCTCTGCCCTCAGGCTCCTGCTATCACCCTGATCAGAGAGAGGTATGGGAGGAATGCACGTAACCAGCCAATAATGAGAGACAACCTTCACTTGGGTAATCTGACAAATCGCGGATCATCAGGGGTAACACAGACTAATATAATGATCCAGGGCACAGAGATTAATCAGAGAAACAGGTAGTTGAGGGCACAAAATCACTTGCCACAGATCTCCATCATATTCCATCACTTCCCCGGTAAAATACAGCCACATATGTACTTTCAAATCTTGGGGGTGTGCTTTTACATAAAGCGTTTCAATTGAAAATGATCATAATTTAAAAGATTAAATTAATTAATTTAATGTATACATATTTTCGGAAAGAGTTTTTAAGTCTTTAACATCCAGGACAGTGATATGAACCACTGTTATAGTGAATCAACAGTCCATAATCAAGATGAAGAATCATAATTCTTGGTATTTTCAGATGAAGTGAACAAGCACTGAAGACTCACAATAATCTAATGGTGATGATGTTCTCCTGTTACCTGGGCCTGTAGGTGAGAGTACTGAAAGTCAACTGATCTGTTCTCACAGAACATGGAAATTCCAGCAATTAATGAATTTAACTATGACACATCCATCAAACAAACTGCCCATACAGCGAATTAGCCAGTAAACATGGTATAGCATCCATGGAGGGGGCAGTATGGTGTCCAACAAAGGATTGTGAGCCAGATTCAATGTATAAAGCCTTTATAACACAGAGCCATATCAGTGAACACCTACGTTCTGAAGGCAGACTGTCTTACTCTCCTACCGGGTGGTAAAACCCACAAAGTTCCCCGAGAGAGAGGGGCACTGGACAAATATTAGGCTGGCAGATCAATATATTGTACAGGGATATAATCCCACCCACAGGTGCTTTGTATCTTAGCTTAGCCAGCTTTTACAAGAACACATTCTCTTTCCATTTGTTACTGTGAAGTTCACAAACATTATAAACTCATATACCCTGAATCTTAGCTTCCTGTATCCGCCTTTCTATCAACAATCAAGATTTTGTTTTGTGTTCGCTTTTCTCCACTTATGAAACAAACAGTTCCCAGATTTTAATCTGATATCAACCTATTTCACAATGAGTTTGCATGATCACATTTTTTAACCACAATAAAGTTAAATATGTCTAATATATTATATCTGATCTACTGTGTTAATTCTTTCTTTTCAGTTAAAACACATTCTCTACTTCATTTGTAATTACAGACTACACAGCCTACATTTCATAAAACTTGTTTTTGTCTAAATCAATCTGATACCGAGTCACTACAGTAGGACTGTTACTATGCCTGAGGGGGTGGGTTTTTTTTTTTAACACAAGACTAATTAATATTCCATCATTTTGAATCATTTATAACTGAATATTTTTTGTTCATCAAACTCAACTGTCATATATCAAAGACAGCAAATGGTGAATATATGAAGACATAAAACAAACTGGAGATAATAAACACAAAGGACTGATATGGACAGGGTTTTTACTACTATCGTGAAATGTTCTATAAATACATGTGTAATGTGGGGAGTAGAGGTAATTAAACTACACTGGACTCAGTGGCAAGAATCACATGTGGGAATCAGACAGATAAAACATTATCATTTACAATTGCAAAAAAAGTCATTTTAAAAATGTAAGCATATATTTTTCCCAAAATTAAATTTCTTTTTGTATCGCCATATTAAATACCCCATTAAGAGATGTGGTAATTGTTTCCAGTCAATGCTCATGAAGAATGTCTACTTACAAAGGATTAGAAGTTTGACAACCAGCCTCCCTGACTTACACAATGCTTATATACAAATTATACATGTAGCCACAGGACTGGAGATATACATATATTTGAGAGCATCAACGCCTTTATGTTAGGGTCAACACATAATTAAAATACATAAGCAGCATGTTACACAGTGTCAATAATTCTATACTGTATTCAGTGCACATCTCCTATTTAAACCTGTATCTTGTTTACAAGCATCAACAGGAGCCATTCAATTAAATGAGTAGAGGAAACAGACTGGAGGCAGCAGTGGTTAGTCGTGGTGAGGGACAATACGTATATGTGCGGTCTAATACCAACATCCACATAGGTCTCACACTCTCCCACAAAACCAAGCTCATTTGTTACATGTACATCTTCAAATGCAACGCAAAATGTTACATTGAATATATGAATCAAACATACCGGTAAATAAATATCCATTCCGTGTCAACACTCAATATTTGTTCAAGGTGCAGTGTACTAATGATATGATTTCATCTTTGCGTACATTTTGAGTAAATAAGAACCACAGCAATGTCAAATGCATCAAGCAGAGTAGCTAGCAGGTGTCCTGACAAAGGCTTATTCAACACAAATATCCTCACAATCAGACTTAAATCACATTTACTGACGTAGTTGTGAGAAATTTCTTTCATCTAAGAGTAAAAGCCATGCAGCTATCATCGTACTGGTTATAGTATCTCACTGGTATACTTATTAGAGGAAACTATATTCCAATTTTGAAGTTAGTGTGAATCTGTTTTCACGTTATGGTGTTCAGGACAATATAGATGTGAATATTGTGAACTTATGCAAGATTGTATTACGCCAATAATGGGTTGCAGAATTTTATGAAATACAATTGCATCCATTGTCTTGACTGCATGAAACCACATTCCAAGTTTGAAGTTAAAGCTCTATCACACTTCTGTGATAAATATTTAATACGGTCCCAACATGTAGCTTAAATTGTTAGATCATTAAGTAAACGATAAAAGAAAAAGACCAAGACTGTAACTTTATTGCATAAAAAAGCTGGTATATTTCCTTGATGTTACAACTGTTAGCTGGTTTACCAGAAGATTAATAATAAACTGGACTTGTATGGGTGATCAGTCAAACATTATAAACTTAAGTTATACATCTGACAGTTCCTTTACATTAGCACAACACATGGGTAATATGTCTTTGATTGTGTAGGTATTGTAGAACAGTTTTATTTATATATAAAACAGGCGTTGTATGTACTGAAGAAGCAGATCAAAACAAAACATCATTAATATTCTATCAAGAAGATAGCTGATGTTTGTTAAAAGAAGTACATGTACTAGAACAACCATGAAGTAGGCGCACTGACATGCTTGTCTGATCATCATTGTTTGCTAATCTGACTTCTCGACCCCTTATTACGACCATACATATCATTGATATCAAATAAAAACAAACTTATCGATAATTCACCAGCTAACATTAACAGTCCGATAGTCATTAATGAAAGTGTATAATTGCAAGCAGTGCAACTTTTTCAGAAATTTGCCACATGTGTATATATTCTTAATGGTTGTCAAAGGTAGAAGTACGTTAATTATATATTTTTGACCTTTATTCATGTATTCTATTCAATGGAAACTTGATATTTTTATATCCCTTTTGTACTTCTTATTTGACATCATTTCTCTTAAGTTTGTTCATTTACATCTGAATAATTTTAAACCTAAAACTGAGTAAATGATGATATTAATCAACTTTGAATATATATATATATATATATATATATATCTTTATTTAATGAGGGTATAATTAGAACTCAGTCAGTTTTTGGATAAAACTGTTCTTCTCGGAGGCCCTCAAAGGAACACCATACATGCCAGTTAACAGGCATGGATTATCTTGTATACAGAACTAGCTATACAACATATGAATGAAACATATGCCCGGCCTACCAGTCGTCAAGTATAATGTCCAATAACATCACATTTTTACAAGTAGAGCATAAAACTACATTTTGAATGATGGTACGGTCACATTATTTAATGTTATCATGAACAGAGGTTTTAAGATCGTGGTCAGATGACTAAGGGAAATAGTTTACTCGAGTTCTAAATGAATGAACACACAGAGATGTTTGTTTGTTTGTTTGATTAGGGTTTAACGTCTTACTCAAGGGTATTTCACTTATATGACGCACTCGCTGATCACTACGCCATGGCCGCGCGCCACAGGGAGATGAAAAATAACATGGTTACATGGAATCTCACAATTTTACACTTCATCAATACAGCTAAGAAGCTATATTTCTCCTCTGTATTTTTAATAAATTTGTTGTTTGTGTTCGTGGCAAAAATGTTAAAATATTGTTATATTGAAAACTTGATTCTGGAAGTAACTTTTGAGACATAATCATGGCAGTATATTAAACTTTTCAGTTTGTTTACGTAATAATCAATTGGGGAATGGGTTCAATTACAACAAAGGTTTATTTTCTTTCCACTTTCTATTGGAATAACCTGGATGTGAATTATTATTTCATGCCTGCATATCAAATCCCTGCTGATAAATACAAACACTTTGATGAATATTAACTCAGCATGCGAGGCTTCTCTGTGGAAAATAGAACCTACTGACTAGCTTGACCCTGCAGTTCTAAAATCTAGCCCCTCCCCCGCCCCACTCCTCCCCATTCGAGTTTTAAAAAAAAAATTGTTTTTGGTTATCCTTACCACGGCACTGTATAATCTAGGATAGGGATAAATTGTTTATTGTTTATTTTTACAAAGCTTTAAAAAAAAATTTGAAAAAGGGAATAAAATAAAAGCAATATACTACAGTAAATAATACCACATATGCATTAATGTCATAAAACGTTTATAGTGGTTACCAGCATCAAGTCTTATTTGCAGCTTGGACCATTTCTAAACAATATCCGTTTGCAAGAAGTTGTTACTTCGAGTACATCATGTAAGTATATCGTAGTAAAAGTGTTGTTGTTCCAGAACTTCCAGTATTTAAGTTTTTTTAAGTATAAATTTTTAAAAAAATAATTTATGGAGCTTATTATATACTGATAATCACATGTGAGTAATCGCTATTCATAATACAGGGCTTTGAATTTAATATATTGGAACTAGGAGCTTTTCATACCTTTTTAGACCCTGAGAACTGAAAAAGGTCAATGGTTCATAAACTGCTAAACATCCTGTTCATATACTAGTCATGACAGTATGCATGAACGTGTCCAATGCTTTCAAATAAAAGGTTTCATTTTTAAACAAAAGCCTTAAAATATATTTTTATGAAATAACAGTGTTGCTTATTCTGCAATGAAAGTCATAAAAGAAGTAGTTCAACAAATGTAAAGCATACTGATCTGTCCAAAAGGCTTCCCTGAACACATGCTTCAGGTGGCAGGAACTCAAAAACTTAATAAAGGTTACACATTGCAATATAGGTGATCATATATTGTTTTTCTGAAGATCTGTGGGAAAGATTAGATCTTTAATTGATTTTCATGCTGCAGTGAACAATAATCATCACACCTCTCAGGTTTTTCATTTTGACATCCACGACGCCTTTCTGCCTCGGTTTCAAATGCAAGAAAACACTTATGATTGTGTAACTTTTCAG
>JAVFBX010170600.1:0-26325 GCA_034783855.1 Mopalia kennerleyi
GTATGATTCTCAATATCTTGTCTTACAATGGGAAAGTATTTATCCAGAATATCTTGTCTTGCAATGGGAAAGTATTTATCCAGAATATCTTGTCTTACAACGAGAAAGTATGATTCTCAATATCTTGTCTTACAATGGGAAAGTATTTATCCAGAATATCTTGTCTTGCAATGGGAAAGTATTTTCCCAGAATATCTTGTCTTACAGTAGGCAAGGATTTGTCCTGAATATCTTTTATTACAACGGGAAAGAAGTATTTATCTAGAATATCTTGTATTACAATGAAAAGTATTCATCCAGAATATCTTGTCTTACAATGAGAAAGTATTTATCCAGAATATCTTGTCTTACAATAGGAAAGTAATTATCCAGAACATCTTGTCTTACAATTGAAACGTATTTATCCAGAATATCTTGTCTTGCAATGGGAAAGTATTTATCCAGAATATCTTGTCTTACAATGGGAATGTATTTATCCAGAATATCTTATATTACAATGAGAAAGTATTTATCCAGAATATCTTGTATTACAATGAGAAAGAATTTACCCAGAACATATCTTGTCTAACAACGGGAAAGTATTTATCCAGAATATATTGTTTTACAATGAGAAAGTATTTATCCAGAGAATTTTGTATTACAATGAGAAAGTATTTATCCAGAATATCTTGTATTGCAATGAGAAAGTATTTTCCCAGAATATCTTATCTTACAGTAGGAAAGTATTTATCCAGAATATCTTGTCTTAGAATGAGAAAGCATTTATGCAGAATATTTTTTATTACAATGGAAAAGTATTTATCCAGAATATCTTGTATTACAATGAGAAAGTATTTTCCCAGAATATCTTGTCTTACCATGAAAAGTATTTTCGCAGAATATCTTGTCTTACAGTAGGCAAGGATTTGTCCTGAATATCTTTTATTACAATTGGAAAGAAGTATTTATCCAGAATATGTTGTCTTGCAATGGGAAAGTAATTATCCTGAATATCTTGTCTTAGAATGGGAAAGTATTTAACCTGAATATCTTGTCTTACAATGAGAAAGTTTTTATCCTGAAGATCTTGTCTTACAATGAGAAAGTATTTATCCTGAATATCTTGTATTACAATTCAAAGTATTTATCCAGAATATCTTGTATTACGATGAGAATGTATTTTCCCAGAATATCTTGTCTTACAATGAAAAGTATTTATCCAGAATATCTTGTATTACAATGCAAAGTATTAATCCAGAATATCTTGTATTACGATGAGAACGTATTTTCCCAGAAGATCTTGTCTAAAAATGAAAAGTATTTATCCAGAATAGCTTGTATTACAATGGGAAAGTATTTATCCAGAATATCTTGTATTGCAATGAAAAAATATTTATCCCGAATATGTTTTCCTTCAAAGAGTGGGGTTTTATCCTGAACATGTTGTCTTACAATGAGAAAGTATTTATCTTGAAGATGTTGTTATAAAGTGGGAAATTGTTTTTACTATGAGATGTCAATTGTTCCAGCTGAGTTGTGTAACGATTATAAGACATTTAACGAGTAAACAATATCAACGGTAAAAAGGAGAGGTGTTTTTTCTACAATGAGGGATGAGCTATCTTGTTCTTGGGTGAAGGATGATTTGTCTATCTTGTCTTGAGATGTGAAGTGACCTTTTAAAGATATCTTGTCCCAATGCCATAGGTGATTTGTCACGGCTATCTTGTTTTAGATGAGAAATGATATGTTACAGCTTACTCGCCCAGGTGTTTTGTCACGGCTATCTTGCCATTCGAGGATGGAGGATTTGTCTGATTCAGTAAAGGAGATCCGGTCTGTAGGTTATTAGCAGGCTGTCTAGTTTAACTTGGTCAGGGAGATCCGGTTAAAACTAACGCTCTGATCTGTTCATAACAGCACTGGACAGATAGCACAGGTATTGATCAGGTTCACTTTAAACACAAATCTCTCCAGATCAGCCCGGATTGAGGTCATCCACTGGATAACTGCAGTCTTTCCGGCTCAGGAGGCCTACCTGAATTTATCGAGATCCCTCAGTGCCAATATTCTGTCCAGTTCAGGGGGCCTACGTGTATTTATCGAGGAGATCCGCTTAGTAATAATTTTCTTTCCTGTCCAGAAGACCTACATGCATTTATCGAGTGCTAATATTCTGTCCGGTTCCGCAGGCCTACATGTATTGATCGGGGAAATCCACTCTGTGAGATGCACTGTGCTAATATTCTGTCAGGTTCTGTAGGGCCTACATGTATTGATCGGGAAGATCCACTCTGTGCTAATATTCTGTCCGGTTCTGTAGGCCAACATGTTTTTATCCGGGCGACCCACTCAGTGCTAATATTCTGTCCTGTTTTGTAGGCCTACACGTATTGATCGAGATCCGCTAAGTATAATCATTATGTCTGGATTTGTAGCCTACATGTATTGATAGGTGAGATCCACTATGTACTAATATTCTGTCCATTTATGTAGGCCAACATGTTTGATCCGGGCGATCCACTCAATGCTAATATTCTGTACGGTTCCGTAGGCCTACATGTATTGATTGGGAAGATCCACTCTGTGCTAATATTCTGTACGGTTCTGTAGGCCTACATGTATTGATTGGGAAGATCCGCTCTGTGCTAATATTCTGTCCGGTTCTGTAGGCCTACATGTATTGGTCGGAAAGATCCACTCTGTGCTAATATTCTATCAGGTTCTGTAGGCATAGATGTATTGGTCGGGAAGATCCACCCAGTGCTAATATTCTGTCAGGTTCTGTAGGCATACATGTATTGGTCGGGAAGATCCACTCTGTACTAATATTCTGTCAGGTTCCGTAGGCCTAATTGTATTGATCAAGATCAGCTAACTATTATTATTTTGTCTGGATTTTTAGTCAACATTTATTGATCGGTGAGATCCACCCAGTGCTAATATTCTGTCCGGTTATCAATGAGATTCGACTAGTGCTTATGTTATGTCCGGTTCAATAACCCTATACATGTTTTGATAGGGGAGATCCGGTCTGTGAAAATATTCTGTCCAGTTCTTATAATATGAAAGGTTATCTCTCGCGGTCCGTCGCGGATACCTTGTCTTAATATGATAAATGAATTGTTGTACGGCTCTTTTGGTGAGGGGTGGGTTGTCACATGTATATTATGCTAAGATGAGGAGTTATTTATCACAAATACATTGTTCTACGATGAGGGGTGATTGGTCACAGATAGGTTGTTCTACGATGAGGGGTGATTGGTCACAGATAGGTTGTTCTAAGATGAGGGATGAGTGGTCACAGCTTTCTTGTTGTAAAATGAGGGGTGGGTTGTCATCTATGGGTTGTTCTAAGATAAGGATGGTGGGGTGGTGGGGGTGGGGGGTAGGGGGTTGTGGGGGGTCACGGCTATCGTGTCCAGACTTGAATGGTTTGTTCTCAGTTTTGTCACTTAAAGATGAGAGGTGATTAGTCACGGTTATCCTTTTCTAAGTTGAAGCGGCTATCTTATTCAGCGATGAGAAATGGGGATTTATCCAGTAAGTCTTTGGTATGAGGGGATTTGCTGCGCCAAAAATATTCTCAAATTCTCTCTCAATGTCCAATTACTTTGATTTCCCTTTGGTGTTAAAACTCTATACACACAGACTATAAAATTGATGAAATTAGATGAAGGGAAGCGAAAGATCCACTTAGCACGTTCCCCCCTTAGACACGCGTAATACGGTTTTCTTGCCAGCTACATCTCAGTTATTCTCAAGGGTACCTGAGGCAATGCTATACTAAGCATTGATTGTGTTATACTATACGGGTTTCTCTAAGGGAAAGTTTATATGCGGCTTGAGAAAGGAAAACCACTGACTAGCGGCTAATGGTATAAATGAATGTGGGAGAACAAACGGTACAGATTAAACATACTTGTAAGAAATATTTTTTGTTGCGCTAAATTTCAACATTACTTAAAGTAAAAGACGCAGGCCATAATTCGTTTTTGTAAATGTCACTATCATTTTTAATGTGACTGTTCCAGTAATGCAACAACAACACCATGGATAAAGCACACGATGAACGGGCGCTATATATTCGGTCAGTAACATGCAGTATTCTGTCAGGTTCATAACAAGTTCAATGAGAAGCATTCAGAAGTTGGATAACTTTAAACAAGCAAAAAATTAAATGTGAACATTTCGGAGATCGTTCTAAAGTGCATGTAAAGACATATTCAATTTCTTTTCAGGGATCATTTTCCAATGTAACTGATTAATCTTTATAATTTACACTTGAAAACAATCTCTGAAACGAGGTTGAAACGTTGTGACAAATGAACGAAGAAGTTGTTATCCATTTCAATTTTGTTTATATAAATCAAGACCTGCGAATTACACGTCCCACGTCAGTCAGTAGACTTGCGAACATTGTCTCCGGCGCATTACAGGTCTCACGTCAGTCGATAGACTTGCGAACATTGTCTCCGGCGCATTACAGGTCTCACGTCAGTCAGTAGACTTGCGAACATTGTCTCCGGCGCATTACAGGTCTCACGTCAGTCGATAGACGTGCGAACATTGTCTCTGGCTCATTACGGGTCTCACGTGAGTTTTCAGACTTGCGAATATTGTTTCCGGCTCATTACGGGTCTCCCGTCATTCAGTAGACTTGCTAACATTCCGCCCGGCTCATTACAGGTCTCACTTTAGTCAGTAAACTTGTTAATATTGTCTCCGACACATTACGAATCTCCCGTCATTCAGTAGACTTGCTAACATTGTGTCCGGCTCATTTCAGGTCTCACGTCATTCAGTAGACTTGCTAACATTGTATCCGGCTCATTTCAGGTCTCACATCAGTCAGTAGACTTGTGAACATTGTGTCCGGCTCATTTCAGGTCTCACGTCAGTCAGTAGACTTGCGAACATTGTGTCCGGCTCTTTCCAGGTCTCACGTCATTCAGTAGACTTGCTAACATTGTATCCGGTTCATTTCAGGTCTCACGTCAGTCAGTGGAGTTGAGAACAGTGTGTCCGGCTCATTACAGGTCTCACGTCAGTCAGTAGACTTGTGAACACTGTGTCCGGCTCATTTCAGGTCTCACGTCATTCAGTAGACTTACTAACATTGTGTCCGGCTCATTTCAGGTCTCCCGTCATTCAGTAGACTTGCTAACATTGTGTCCGGCTCATTACAGGTCTCACGTCAGTCAGTAGACTTGTGAACACTGTGTCCGGCTCATTACGGGTATTACGTCATTCAGTAGACTTGCGAACATTGTCTCCAGCTCGTTACAGGTCTCACTTTAGTCAGTTGTCATATTCATGTGTTGTCAGTTACTATGAATAGATTCATGTATCTGTTAAGGTTAACAAAGTAGCAATACGTTCTAGAAGCCCAATCTGTGTCTACTGAACATTGCAGTAGTTTGACCTAGTTATCACCGGTCAGTCACTAAGTCACTAAGAAAATAACCTAGACTATTCTGGAAGCGTGTCTTGTTTTGAAATCTTTTGATTGGGTATAATTAGGTTTTCCAGAGTGTTCTATGTGATGTTATTCTAAAATTATATCGGGAAACTTCTGCGCATAAGTGAAATCGCTTGTATGATTTATGATCAGTCGCAAGCCTGTCACTACTCAGTCTAAAGAGTGATCAGCCAGCCAAGCCAACGGTTAAAGAAATATGTAAACTCATCAAATGATGCTTATATGTAACTTTACGGTGCATTCGGACAGCATTTTGTTTCATTGAATTCTTAACCTAACCTGGATACCTCTGTAAGGGGATTAATATCGGATCTGGATAGGGCGATTACCCTGATGTGGATATAATCGGAACAATTTCGTATTTTATGCCTTGGAACTGTGTGTCTAAGGACTTATTTTTGCTGTAGACTTCGAAGAAGTTGCAGATTGTCATAACAGACCGGGTTATGAAGTCAACGCACTTGGGCTCAACTATAAGGCATGTTTATGCGCTAATCCATTGTATGCTATATGTAAGTTACTTTATATATGCCTAATCCGGCGCGTTGCAGGTCTCACGTAGACTTGCGAACATTGTGTCCGGCTCATTGTGGATATTGCTTCGATCAGTTTGTGTAACAGCAGCGTGGTCGGCTCATTGTGTAGGCGAGTAAACTAACCAACAAAGTGTCTGGTCCATTGTTGGTATTTCTTCGATCAGTTTGTAAGACAGCAGTGTGGTCAGCTCATTACATCTATTGAGTAGGTGAGTAGGCTAACCAACATAGTCTCTGGCTCGTTGCAGGTTTTGCTTGTGTCAATTGGCCCACCAGCATTATGTCCGCTTTCTTACATGTATTGCTTCGGTCAGTTGGCATACAAACAGTGTGTCCCGTTCTTTACGGATACACCTTCGGTCAGTAGCCTCACCAGTATTTTGTTCTGCCCATAACATGCATTGCTTCGGCCAGGCTAACAGAAACAAATCAAGTCGTGGCTCCAAACAAAGATCATGTTCATTTTATAGTCTCCTCATATATCTATGCCAATTTCATCGGTTTCTGTGTTGATGCAAACAAATTGGCGTAGTGCGAGAAACAACGAGCACAAAGTGAGTGTAAGATAATGGAGTGGAGACAGCAGGTGTGAACAGCGGCGCTCTGATAGCGTGGACAGCTTCCCTAATCTTTCCAATTTGCCTATTTGATTGCACGGTGGAGTTGTGATGCTATACTCTTTGTGACTCTTTAGCATCACTGTAATAAAATCCCCATTGCTATAAATATTCACCAAAATCGTTTAACAAGAATTGCTTGTCAGCTTATAAAATAGTGTGTTTTTCTTTTCGCAGATTATCATAAATTTTTAATGAATAATGGTAACTGTAGCAGAGATACCTCTAATACAGCATGGAAATAACCAAGGCCTTATCGGCTCACACATGATAAGGACATGCGGCTACACATACAGAACTCAATTTTTGGAAACTGCTATCTAAAGTCTATATAGTCAAGCTCTATTTAATGATTTATTTTCCTTGAAACATAGCACTATATACATATATGTTTTTACGCCCAGTTGCCGACCGCTTTATCTACCCCAAAGTATTGTCTACTAATATCATCGTAACATAGGTGTATACAGTCCACTCTTGCGAATCAGAAATTGGCTGAAAGGCATTCCAGCAGTTTTGTTACCTATAACGACACGCTTCTGATATATTTACTTTTGGGAAACTAAGTCTGAGGCTACTATTCACTAATACTACAAAAAACATAAATCGCTAAAACCTGTAAATTATTCACACCTTAGAGACATTTCTTGATCCTGTTGTTTCGCCTTCGTGTTCGGCATTTGAACAAATTGGCGATGCGTGAAGACAAATAAAAATAGCCTCATTAGGCAAGGAATTGATAATAGTGTATCCGTTTTGTTTAAAAACTGACCAATTTTATGCACATCGAATAGATATGACAAGCCTGATCTATTTCAGTTAATTTTTTGTTCCATCGGCGGAGCGCTCTTACGCTTGTGTCTACGTAAATAGCCTGTTTCACCAGTTTAGCGCCCCTACACTGGTGTTTCCCTATAAATAGTTGGTTTCATCGGCGGAGCGCTCTTACTCTTGTGTCTCCGTAAATAGCCTGTTTCACCAGTTGAGCGCTCCTTATTAAACTGGTGTTTATGTAAATAGCCAGTTCTGCAGATTGTGCGCTTCTTCACCGGTGTCTCGGTAAATTGCCTGTTTCAACGGCGGAGCGCCCCTACACTGGTGTCTCCGTAAATTGCCTGTTTCAACGGCTGGACGCCCCTACACTGGTGTCTCCCTAAATAGTCAGTTTCATCGGCTGAGCGTTACTATGCCGGTGTCTCGGTAATTTGCCTGTTTCAACGCCTGGACGCCCCTACACTGGTGTCTCCCTAAATAGTCGGTTTCATCGGCTGAGCGTTACTATGCTGGTGTCTCCGTAAATTGCCTGTTTCAACGGCTGGACGCCCCTACACTGGTGTCTCCCTAAATAGTCGGTTTCATCGGCTGAGCGTTACTATACTGGTGTATCGGTAAATTGCCTGTTTAACCGGTTGAAGGCTTCTACACTGGCGTCTCCGTATAAAGCCTGTTTTAACGGCTGAGCGTTACTAGGCTGGTGTCTCGGTAAATTGCCTGTTTAACCGGTTGAGCACTTCTACACTGGTGTTTCGTAAATTGTCTGTTTCACCAATGGCGCTCCTACACTTGTGCCTCCATTGATAGTCTGTTCCACCGACTGAGCGCTCCTACACTTGTGTCTCCGTCAATAGCTTGTTTCCCCAGCTGAGTGTTTCTATGCTGGTGTCTGCGTAAATTGCCTGTTTCACCGGCTGAGCTCTCCTTCGCTGGTGTCTCCGCAAATTGCCTGTTTCAATGGCAGGGCGATACACTGGTGTCTCCATATATAACCCGTTTTACCAGCTAAGCCCTTATAAGATGGTTCCTTCGTAAATTGCCGGTTCCACCAGCAGAGAGATTGTTCGCAGGTGTCTTCGTACATACATTTATCCACCGGCTGAACGTGTCTTCGTAAATCACCTGCTCCCGCGATTGAGTCCTCGCACGCTGGTGCCACTAGTGCGTCATTTGCTGTGTTTAAGTTAGTCACCAACCAAATGAAAAGCAGGCCTACTTCAGCACTTGTCTCGCTTTATTAATTTTTTGAAAGTACGGAAAAAACTATTTCGAAGAGAGTGTCTTCATATTAACTAATACAATTAATAAGGCTGATTATTGCAATCTGGGTTTCGTCTTAAACTTTAACGACTTGGCATATCAAATTGTAATGTTAGGCCAACGATAATCCAAATTGCCAGATGTACTGTCGCTTGGTGATTTTACAAGCACGCCCAAATGTAGCACAATATATAGGGCTAATTCCATCGTCTTAATCCTAAGTCCCGTCAATAGAAACCCATGGTGAAGGATGACAATCGACCCGCTACTAGTGGTGGCCTCTCAAAACATGTATATGATTTTGCACTTATTTTGTTTAGATACATTTACCACCGTGACAAAGAATAGTATATTATCTACCTACAATATGTCTTTTCTGACGGTTTTAAATTTTATTTTTGCAACTGGAGATAAGTTTAACAGGAAATTCAAATGAACTTTTCTTAAACGCGAGGAAAGAAATTCGGAGTTCAATTATTTTGTTAATAGTATCCACATCACCGGGTATTTATACATATATGTTTCGTAGATGTGTACCATTTTTAACTCGATTTTCGATTAGCTCACAGATACTGGTTCCAGGCCTGCCAAGAACAACCGCAACTCAACGAGAGGGTTGTCTTTCAGCGGCATCAAGTTAACGACACTGAACGATTTATGTTGGATTGCATTAAAAGGCTGCTTGTGGTGGGAGTCGGGTATAATTGTAGAAGGTTGTGGCTAAGGACCATCGACGATCACTCCTTTCTCTGTGCGTGGTCCACTTATTGGTTTACTTACGAAATATTAATAATACAAATCTAAAAAAACTGTGAATATATTTCAGACCGTTTTTAAACCCGTGTCCATGCCCGTCACCCGAATCGGACACGCATAGCTGCAAATGGTCGCTGACACCGGTTCCTCAGCGTGTTTGGGTATCTCCGTTATTATTCCTATAGGGTTTACCTGGCAGCCCCGGCGTCGATGTAAATGGGTTTCATTGAGAATTCTTGCTTTTTCTATTTATAAACAAATAAAGGCGAGGGAAGATAGCCAATAATTTGTGTTCTCCGGCCTTAAATCACCGACAATAAATGATGTTCGCCGGCGTTAAATTATCGACATGTAGTTGTACACCTCCACCAAGTCACCGACAGTAAATATTGTTCTCCAACATCAAGTCAGCGACAATAAATGTTGTTCGCCGGCATTAAGTTACCGACATGTAGTCGTTCACTGCCATCAAGTCACCAGCATCGCTGGCACTAAGTTATCCACAGCTGGCGAATATCTAACTAGTCACAGGCAACGGATGTCTCCCACTGTCACCAAGTCGCCGACGGCGAATGCCTTTCAACAGGACGACTAACCTATAGGGTGAATGTATTTCGTCCACCACAGCTCGCGGAAAGTGAATACCATTCGCCGGACACATCTCACTGACAGTGTTAAGCTGGACAAGTCTTCTTCAAACTGAAAAATAACTACATTTCATGGACATTGTAACATGAACTATAATTCAATTCTTGAAGTATGATTTCAAAAAGAAGTTGGATCAATAGTCAGTCGAGAATTTAATACATTTAGTAAACACATTAAATTTGTATGTACAGATTGTGCCGAAGCTGTTCACACAATTAATCAAATATCACTCAGAAGAATATAACAGCAGAGCGGAAAGACACGCGGTGAAGTTATCCAGTATTTCCTCATTCCAGTACACAATTGATTTGAGGCATATCTGACCGATAAGGCGGTCACCACTATTGTAAACTATTCAGACTATTTAAATAATACAAAAATCTTTTGATAGCAGGGTTCAAATTGAGCTACACTGACCATCGGTTAAGGGTTTATGTCGTTTGTGTATCAGTTTCTCTCTGGGCTAATCAGGCTAGGTGTAGCAATGCTTAACAAATTCTGGGGTACACAATTTTAGTATTTAGCATTCTGGACGTACGTTTGTTTATTGGCAATGCTTTGCTTGCAAAGGGATTTCAAGTTGGTCGAAGAAGCACAGCTATTTAGTATAAATGCAACACGTTAGACATATCTCCAACGATAAGTGCCCGTTGGCAATTAATAGATCGTGCACAGACAGTTAATAGCCATACATATATAAGATAAAATGATTCTATTTGTGTATTTCTTACATATAATATTATGTTGTTGTCTTGACAGTTGCTCCTGCACAATTCCGAAAACATGTATAGGTTGCACTAGAGCCCACGGTGGCTGGACTGATCCAGAAAACACTTTTGATGCAGATTCACCTAAAATACAGTTCAATAAAATCTAAATGTAGCTAGAATCGGCCATAGTCTTAGTTCAGTGAAGTTTATTGAAATGATATCGTTAACACATGTGACCTTCAGTGATGTTTGCTGATGGTTTCAGTGATATTTTCTGAAAAGATTAACACATTATACTTTCAATGATGTAAAAGAGGTCCTTACTAAGCACACTATTTGGGAGATTGATATTGATGGCATAGAATTGTAAGCGCATTACATGCGTTAGGACAAGCACTTATGAGCTCAAATGGTAAAACATAACGTTCCGAAAGAGATAATTCACCAATGACTGCGGAATAGATTACTGCATGATGGCTTTCAGAGACATCGGTATAGCCGCATATATATGGTTGTTATAAGTTTGTTAAATTTCACTTTGCGGGTAAACCAGTTTTCTGTCCACGTGAACTGTATGTCTTATTGAATGCATAAAACAGGCAAGGGCATTACAGTCAATCAGTCCATACATTGTCAGGCCCTTTACCAGTGAATAAACTGTGGATGCAACTCACAAACTCTCTTCCTTTGCACCCGCTAATATATTGGTGTAACTGATCGGGTCATTGTCGGGACCACCTCCTCTTCGGGGTCATTATACATGTACATATTAATATGAAGTTTTTCTTCCAGCCCCGGCACTATTTTGAGAATGTCTCTACGTCGAGAGTTGAGACTAACGTGCACTGAAATACTAATGACCGCCGCCAATTCGGAACACACAAACGATACGCCAACAAAGATGAAGGACCAACCATACTTGTATTGGAAAGCTGAGCCATCTTTATACTTTATTCCATGACCATGTTCGTCGTTAATTGAAGAGATATACAGTATCATCCCAACTGCTACCAATAAGCCTGAAAGTACATTAACACTTTATTAAACGGCAAAATTGTTGCCAAAATAGAATTGATTGTCTTTCAGTGCCACGCAAACGTGTGTAGTCAAAGCAGTTGTTTATATGGCTTGGCAAAAGCAGGACCCATATAATAGGCCTTCATTTTCTAAAACTCCAATTTCTCCATGATTATTTAAAAAATTATAAGCTATGAATACGACAACTAGACAATCAATTCCACTTGAAATAATGAAGAATATTGTCAATATTAAACGGACCCCTTGGACGCAATATACAATCATAGCTAATTGCGTACTTATGATTTGGTTATGTAGAGTGTTGAGGGGATTGGTGGAACCAATACGTCAAAGATTGAGACTTGGCTGGCAATGAAGTGGAAAGAATAGTTCTTGGTTTCAGACATATATATATATACACCAGCATAAACACCGACCATTAGATTTCCCAACAGAAACGGCAACAATTGTGCTACCGTCCATATCGAATTATACGTATAACTGGATCCATTGTGATTGGTTGGCGTAGACTGCCTTAGTTCCCTTTACCATTAGTACACAACCAAGGCAACCCAATTGACTGTAACTGGCTGTACAAATGATTGAAATATTTATAGAATATTCGAGATGGTATTGCGTAACTAATCACTCGGAAATTCTCTCTGGAGGACAATTACTCAAGAAATAAAAATGAGATTAATCTGACCGACCATTAGCATCTGCGTTATTAGCCAGTCTCTCGGGAGTATACAACTGTATAGTTAAACCATATTTTATTGATTGGGAATGATGTTCTCATCTTCTTTCCTAAGTCTCGGCACTTTGACCGCCATAAGCTAAGCTCCCACTAAAGATAAACGCATAGCTTTTCTCAAACTGATATCACGATGAAGCCTAGACACGTTTGAACTGAAATAATTTGTTTAGTACAGAGACAAACTTTAATAGTTGTATTTTAAATTATTAAATTGATCAGTTTTAACTTTATTTATGTGTTAAAGATTTGTTTTTGTAATTAATCGTCAATAAATAATTGTCAACGATGTAAAGTTTATTTTGTAGATTTAAAGTACCTGAGAATATATACATGACAGCTGCAGCGATGGTCCGTGAATCTCTGCGAACCCCACCAACAACACCGAGAGTAAACCCAAAGACAACGAACACCAACGCCCCTACCTGCATGGGCGCGGATACACGGATTGCGCCTACAACATTTAGGTGAATAAACCGATATATGTACTTATTACGCAAGTATAGGTTAATCGAAGATACTTGTGATACATAATTAGGACAAAAGTAAATTTTGTACTGATATGATTCCAGTGAAACTTGTACCAACACGATTATGGCAAGCCGTTTAATCACTTATATATCTATGTTATAATGTATGTCTAATTAGTTTTGCTTTAATTTCACTTATGTACAATTCCTTTTTCACATATATGCCATTGTTTTTTTGCATATGGTAAAAAATATTTTCAATTATGTGAAAACAATTTCACATATTAAAAATTAAACAAATATTTAACATATGTAGAATTCTGTTAACATATGTAAAATTCTTTTCAACATATCTGAAACTTTTTTCACATGTGAAAAATAAAATACAAAATCTTAACTGTTTAAAAAAAGAATCTTCACATTTGCTGAATGAACCTTTATTTTATATATCAAGAATACTAAGAAATGAGTTCCCCCCACCGTTTAATTCTATGCTTTTCTCATATATGTACAAAAGAGTTCCACTCGCCTTTTTCTTTTACAAAGGTGAAACAGATTTCGACAAGTGTAAAATAAAAGTTTATTTAACATAATAATGTCAAATTCCTTTTTCACATAGGTTGAATTCTTTTTCACATAAATTAAATTCTTTTCAACATATGTAAAATAGTAATGTATTTCTCATACGGAAAATAATTGTTCACAAATGTGAATATCAGTGTCATTTAAATTCATTAATTTAACATGTGGCAAAATATTTTACATAAGTGACAAAAGATTCAACATATCGTCACACTAACAAAATAAGTGCCCAAGTCATATTTGCCCCTTTTAAGATAAATTGATAAGACCTGTAAATCTGTCTATGTCACATGCTTGACTTATACAATTGTCTTATTCATTTTCAACTAACTAAAAAGTTAGGGTTTGCTATAAGCCCTTTTACATAAGGTGTCAATCCTGATGTAGAGTTGATTTAGGCAAAAATATGAAATTGGTCGAAAACTAACTTAGGCACTTATTTTGTTCGGGTGACAATGTGTAGAATAAAGATAGAAATGATAAAATGGCTTGCAATAGAAGATACGCTTCCAGAGGGACACTGAAGCAGAACAATACTTAACGTGTTATAGACATGGTAACTGTGGCGTCGTCGGTCCGTTCGGTGTCTTGTTTAAAATAATCAATGGGATAACACTCGGCAGGGTAATCTGAAAAGAAAGAGAAGTAATACAAATTAAATAAAAAAGCTCCCATAAGTGGGACGTACAAATGCGTAGGAGAGTAAGTTTCGGGTATTAATTATGATAAATTGTTGGAGGCAGTAACTGTAACTGTAACAGAGGCAGTTTTTGGTTCGAAAAGGTACATTTCTGGATTCAAACATTTTGCGTTTGTTACAAGTAACAATAAGTGTCCAACTTCAATCGAAAACTAGGAAAGAAAAATATATGACTCAGTCTACTCAATATATGTTTATCCTTTAATTAGGATTGTGCGGTTTCTCATAACTTAAAGAGTACTATGTCATTAGGAAATCTATATGGAGGACTAAGGTGCGGGATATAGATGACTAAGGTGAGGGATATGGAGGACTAAGGTGAGGGATATGGAGGACTAAGGTGAGGGATATGGAGGAAATATGGAGGACTAAGGTGAGGGATATGGAGGACTAAGATGAAGGATATGGATGAATAAAGTGAGGGATATGGAGGACTAAGGTGAGGGATATGGAGGACTAGGGTGAGGGATATGGAGGACTAAGGTGAAGGATATGGAGGATTAAAGTGAGGGATATGGAGGACTAAGGTGAGGGATATGGAGGACTAGGGTGAGGGATATGGAGGACTAAGGGGAAGGATATGGAGGACTAAGGTGAGGGATATGGCGGACTAAGGTGAGGGATATGGAGGACTAAGATGAAGGATATGGAGGACTAAGGTGAGGGATATGGAGGACTAAGGTGAAGGATATGGAGGACTAAGGTGAGGGATATGGGGGACTAAGGTCAGGATATAGAGGACTAAGGTGAGGGAAATGGAGGACTAATGTGGGGAATATATATGACTAATGGTATTTAGATGACCATAGTTGGTGATATGGGTTACTCTTTGGGGATATGAATGGCCATGTTGGGATATTTAGATGACCACAGTTGTTGATATGGGTTACTCTTTGGTGATATGGATGACCATGGTGTGGTATTAAGATTACCATCGTGACCATGGTGGGGTATTTAGATGACCATCGTGACCATGGTGTGATATTTAGATGACCATGGTTGGTGATATGGGTTACTCTGGTGATATGAATGACCATGGTGGGGTATTTAGTTGACTATGGTTGGTCATATGGGTTACTCTCTAGTGATTTGGATGACCATGGTGGGGAATTTGGATGACCCGCGTTGGGTACATAGGTGACCATGGTGGAGAATATCGTGGGGGATTTGGCCGACCATGGTCGAGAATATGGTGGGCAGTTGTGGTGGCCATGGTGGGAGACTGGGATGGCAATGGTAGGGGATTGGGATGTCAATGGTGGGGGATTGGGATGGCAATGGTGGGGGATTGGGATGGCAATGGTGGGGGTTTGGGATGACAATGCTTGGGGATTGGGATGTCAATGGTGGGGGATAGGGGTGAATCTGGTTGAGAATTTGGATGACCACTGTTGAAGATTAGGATAACCATGCTGGAGGATTTGGATATTTTCGATGGCTGTACTGGAGGATACATTTGTGTCACCGAAATATGGTTATTGATACATTTGCATCAATAACCATCGTGAGGGATATAGATGACAATTGCTCATTTATTTGGTAAAAGTCCAAAATAAAGACAACATTTTTAATTGATAAATATATAATAGAGCAAATCGCCATCGTTGGAACAGAAAAGGGTTCTCAAGTTAACCCTAACTAAGGACTACATTAATTTAATATGTTTTACATCGGAAAGAAATAAATAAGTTGGTACTTGGTAAAATCTAATTTTCTTTTTCGTTTATTACATCTGGATTTGTTCTTTATTATTAAGCTGTGACTTTTTTGCATTGACCCATGAACGATTTAAACTTTAGTATTCTTGAGCCATTGCAAGAGCGAGTTAAGGGGTTCATATTTCGTCCATAAGCAAGTAAGGCTAACTCTTTTGTTATACAAGAGAATAATTTTTGTTAATCTTTAAACGTCCCGTTCCTCATGCCTCTTCACTTCTTATTCGCTAGTTAGCTTATCGGTCTGATTCAATCCTGCATAACCCATTCCACAACATGCTCCATTGAGATGCGATTTTTTCATTAGAATGTCCATATTACAGCCGTTGAAGCCAACGTGTGTATTTGAGAGCGAGTGTAAGGTAACATAAGGTTCAACTCTAATTGAATGCCCAACCTACCTTTACATAACAATAAGGACCATACAGTATAACAAATGTATCATCCACTCCATATAGAGAAATTAACGTACGTAGATTTTCATTTAATTTGGCCTCAAAGCAGATTTGTGCTGAACTTCATCAGTACTTTTGGTGTACTAATCAAATGTAGATGGTCTAATTTATTCAAAATACAGAAGGAAGCGTCATGAAACTATATAGTTACAAGTTATGATAACACGGAGCTCAACATAAGACAAACCACTTAGATTACCTTCATAAAGAATACACATCCTCCATAGACCAGATCTCATTTCTAATTTGGCATCTGACATGTTACCCAGCATGGCCATTTCAGCTGTGTACAACCAGAAATCCGTGCCCACACCAAGCGACAGTGTGCACACAGACAATGCGCCCATAAGGAGGGAAGAATAGGTCAAGAGACGAGATGTACTATGCATAATGTCTTCACGGTCTAGTGGCAGTAATGTGAAATGAACATCTCTTACACAGAAATTCCTACACGAGACATCAGTAAAGTATCACATCAGATAGGCTTTGGGTGATGTATGTCTAACAAAGAGATAATTCCCCGCCGGGTAAGAGACAATATCACATCTGTTCTGAAGAGAATCCCATATTATCGATACAACAATATCAGACCAGCCCTTAAGATAATCTCACATTGGCCATACAGATAATCTCACATTGGCCATAAAGATAATATCACAATAGTCACAAGGTCATATCACAATAGTCACAAGGTCATATCACAATAGTCACAAGGTAATATCACAATAGTCACAAGGTAATATCACATTAGCCACAAGACGAACATCACATCAGTCAAGAAGAGAGACTGAATATACGGTCACAAAATCACAACAAAATTAATTTATCTTTGGTAATCTAGTCTAAGCCACTTTTATCTCTGGTGAGCCACAAAATTTGCTCAGAAAAGTCATTTATCTCTGGTGAGCCACAAAATAGTCTCAGAAAAGTCATTTATCTCTGGTGAGCCACAAGATAGTCTCAGAAAAGTCATTTATCTCTGATGATGTAATATAAGCCACTCTCATCTCTGGTCAGTCACAAGATAGTCTCAGAAAGGTCATTTATATACGTGTATTCTGAAGTTTGTGGTGAAGATACCCCCATCTCAACATAAATATGCAAATCTCATATCTATCATGGAAATAACCTCATATCAATCATGGAAATAATCTCACTTGATCGATATGAACACACATAAAACTTCAAGATCAGTCTTCAAAATAATTTGCTATCAATGCCATAAGCAGCTTTTTCTTCTTTCTTAAAAAAAGAAAAAATACGGCAAAGCTAGATCATCCTCTTCAGATAAGTGATAATTTAAAAAAAAACTTGTTAGGTCGCGGCTTTAAAGCTTATCTTTTGATGAGAAGATTGCATGGTAGACAATCTTATTAGTATCGTCACTCCATATTATCCAATTGATTCGAGGTTCTGATTGAGGGTGATGTCTATAACGCACGCTTGGAACGATCTCTTCAGACTGGTTGGCATCAAATACGGATTCTCTACAACAAAAGCGTGCTCGAATCGCTGTCAGAACAGACGGCTTACATGCAGCCAATTGAATGCCTTGTAACGTATTTGGAATACCTCAGAGGAAAGTCGATTGGTTAGTTCCATCTGAAGTCACACAGATGGGACCTGGGTATGCACACACTGCTATACATACCAAACAGTTGCATAGGCTGCAGTTTAAATAACAAATCCCATTAAAATGGGACCAAATGTGACTTGCAACAAACTAAAGAATAAGGAACAGATAAAGCGATTCTGGACCATGAAAAAACCCTACAGCAGAGACAGAAATGTTTTTATAGGTATGACCTTCTGCTCGCGATGGCAGTTTCTTTAAAACGTTTGTTCTTCAGTCGGACCTGTTCTTCTCCTTACCATATATAGTTTGTCAACACGTTTGCTCCTCAAACGATCTTCCCCATGTGACGCATACCAGCCTCACGAAATTGGTTGTCTACACGTTTGCTACTCAAATGGAGCCGTTCTTCTGGCGCATAACGGTCTCAAGATATAGGCTGTCTAAACGTTTAGTCCTAAATCGGACCCTTTCTTCCGACGCATACCGGCCTCAAGATATATGCTGTCTACACAATTGCTCCACAAAAGGACCCGTTTTTCTGGTGCATAACGACTTCACGATATAGTTTGTCTACACGTTTGGTCCTCAAACGGACTTGTTGATCTGACGCATACCGGCCGCACGATATAGGTTCTTCACGTTTGCTCGAAAATAATCCCTATAGGCCCATGTTTGCAACAACAGACAAAATGATTCTGGACCATGCCAAAACTTTACAGAAGAGACAGAAATGTTTTTATAGGTGTGACCTTCTTCTGATTTTGCTTTGTAAGCCGCCTTTTTCTTCTGGCAGTTTCTTTAGCACGTTTGCTTCTCAAACAGACCCGTTCGTCTGACGCCTACCGGCATAACGATATAGCGTATTGGAATAACATCAAAGCTCCATAATAAAGAAAAACAAAGTTTCTTATTAATAGTGACAGGTACATAAAAACATAAATCAATTTGGCGTGGCCGTTACAGATCACAGTAAAAAGTATCGACTTTGGGAATACCGAAAGCTATAAAATTTTATTAAATCTCTCTTGAGGATAGTTTAGAAGTTAAACCTTCTCTCTTACAAATCATTATCGTCTAACAGTTAACACAACTTTGTTTTTCTGATTGTCTGACAATGCTTATTAGTTTCTCGGAATCAAGTTGGGTAATGTTTGTTATTACATACATGTTTATCGAATGTATCCAGAGCTAAAGGAGATCAAAGTTTGTCGATGGACCAATATTCAAAGATAAATCAAATTGAATCGAGAGTATATATCTTATGTCACATGAAATATCAAGATAGAATATGTCCAAGGTTCTCATCAGCTAGATTCAACGATAAGTCTATCTTAATTTAAATCAGCAGGCGACGACGTAAATCACTTGAGGTTAATTCTGATGGACTTTGTAAGAAAAGCAGTCTTTGTCTTTGTATTTGATAACAGGTTTAGTGTTCTGTGTGTTCTTCCTGCCTGAGGCTCATACTGTCTGGAATCTCATATTTACTGCACTGAACATAAATCACAACATTCTAGAAGCTAGGGAAATAGCTAGTCAACCATTTTTCCTTATTAATAGCCACCATTATTGTAGAACAAATTAATACGATTTTTACTAAAGGTCCCTCGTTAACCCTGGCCATACCCATGGCAAGTAGAAATGCCCGTTTTGTTCCTCACAGAGTTTATATTGAGGCACAGATCTACTTATCCCACTGTTTAGAAATATGACAACTATAATAAACTTAAACGGAGGACAACATCTTTATGGGAAGGTGTCAGAATTTACCCGCCTTGTTCACTATGTTTGAACCATGAAATGGTTAAATAATTGGATAAAAATCGGAATAAAATCTGGCGATTCTAACCGGTCTCGCTGATGGACTAGACTTATCCATTTAGTCTGGCGAGAGATTGTCCTGACTACAGAACCAGTTTGACTCCCCTCTCTATAGAGAGATTGTCCTGACTACAGAACCAGTTTGACTCCCCACTATATAGATATGATGTGGTATTATTTTAAGAATATAAATATTTTATAAAATCGTTATATTATTAAGGGGTAATTCGAGTGACACTTTACCTGATATTTATTATTGCCAATATTATGTACTGGTAAATAACGGATTATCCTTCAATCGCTTTACCCAAACATCAGCAACAGGAATTAACACGCTGCAATGCACGCATGTCTCTTTGAGGACATAGTGCCTGTTCTCATTTCACGATAAAAGTACAAAAACTAAACAACGCTTCCAGGAGGTTCTGGATGTCCAATGGGTTCTTTCAAACCTATAGGGACAATTGTGTAGATTTATGTTTATACTAGTGTGGGTAATGATGGATCAGCACAAGTCAGTTAAACGGAGTAGGCTATTGAGAGAGAGAAAAAAAGAGACATTTTCCAGGTCAGTGCAACATTGTTAACGATATGCGGACTGTCGATTATCGATCAACATTCACCTTTAAAACTATTGTCTACTCGCAATTATTCCTTTAATAAGTTAATTCTTCGGGGATCAAAATCCACTTTCAATCACCATTCATGAAACTTTCCGTGAAAATTCGATGAACAAAAGTGGAAATCCATTAAGCTTGTCCCCGAAGACATTGGTAATGTTGTTTTGTTCGTTTCGCGTCTATTAGACAAGCAAATCTGTTATTCTCTAGGGGTAATTGAAGCGATGCTATCCTACATTATACCAGTTATCCGTTGTATGGGTAGAACAGGGGTGTCTATTGGGAGAATGTGCATAAGAAATGAAGCGCAGAAGGACTAATGTACAAGGTGAGGGCGGAACAATGGATACAACATAGATTCGTGAAGCACTAGAGATGAAATCATGTCACCTTACTTCAACAAACTGAGAGGAGCCCAATAGAATCCAGACCCTATTAAAATGTGTATTAGTCAAGACCATTTTATTCAAGTGAATAGATACTATTTGTACAGGTGCATCAACACAATATTATACATGTGAGTTTAGACCATGATTTTATACATGTGAGTCAAGACCATTGTATACATGTGAGACAAGACCATATACATGTGAGTCAAGACCATTGTATACCATTGTATACCTTTTTTGCATATCATTTCATTTTCTTGTGTGTATTTTTGACACAACCCTATATAAAGAAAAATCTTATAACCATCTTTGTAAATGCCATAAACATGACAATGAAGTAAGTCAGTAATCGAAATCTTGTTGTTATATACAGCAAAAATGTACAAAATCGCGTTACTTGTAATTTCTTTGCCGAGACCATGTCGTGTATGTGAGTTAAGACCATTTTATACATGTTTGTCATGATCGTTTTATACACGTGACTCAAGGCCATTTTATACATGTTTGTCAATACCATTCTGTTCATGTGAATCAGTATAATTTTATACATGTGCGTCAAGACCCTGTTTATACAAGACAATAGTATATACATTTAAGGATACTCGAACTCGAGTGTATACATTTCGCCGTTTTACTTCTAAAATACTTGGCCACACATGAATATACATTCTGAACTGCTTCGTCTGCAGAACAATAATGAATAAAGTATATTTTGCCTAAAAAGTAAATTTTTGCTACCTCTTTTTCAAATTGCTACTTCTTTTACACCATTTACGTCAGCTATTCCGTTTTACATCAACATATATCACATTATATGAACCAAAAAACGGCCATGCAGTTTTTTCCTGTTTGTCTTTGTTTTTTTTTGCAATATTATGTTAAAGGTCAAAAATTTAAAAAGAAGACATTTAACTTCTTATAACTTTATCTGAAAAACGAAAACAGATATTAAAAATCTGATTGACCATTTTTTAGTATTATATGTTCAGATGACATGTGCAAAAAATCAGTTCCGTAGGTATAATAACAGTTGAGGAGTAGGCATTTTCCCAAGTATACGGTACACTGAAGTAAGAAACCAGAGAAAGCAGGTAAAATGTGGTCAAAACACCGCTGTTGTACATAATGTAGTCCAGTTTTATAATCAAAATTAACGGTCTTCTAATTGAAATTTTTTTATCGGGTCTGCTCTAGGATAAATATCACTATCGCAACTTTTTGAATATGCAATAATAAAAATATCGCAAATTTTGAGTTGAGGGGGGTTAGAGTATCTTTAGGTCAAGACCATTTTGTATTTGTGAACAGTAATCACACTGCTATATGGATATTGATTAATTAAAGTCGATGAATCGTATCATGTTCTAAATAAGCTCACACAGCTATCATTTTATGCATGTCAGTCAAGTCTATTTTAAATTGTCAGGTATGTCAAGTGAATACGTGTAAGTCAAGAACATGTGGATATGTGTAAGTCAAGACCAAGCTTATACGTGTAAGTCAAGACTATATGTATACGTGTAAGTCAAGAGTATATGTATACGTGTAAGACGGGACGATGTGTATACGTATAAGTCAAAACCATGTGTATACATGTAAGTCAAGACCATGTGTATACATGTATAAAGTCAAAACCAAGTTTATACATGGAAGTCAATAGGCGTGTCTATATACATAAAGTCAAGACTAAGTTTATACACATCATTATTACGCATTATAAGCTCATTGTCTCACTACAAAATAATGGGATGTATTGCCTCGTCGCCAGTAAGAAATGGCCCAAGCGAGACAACGTCGCGTCGCATCGTGTTTTAATTGTGCTTAATCGCGTGTAACACAAATCAGAAGTGACAGTAATGTCCACCTCGGTGCCAAAGTCTTCAGAATCTCCTATGTAAGCCGTCTTCGTCTAATGTCAGACGTTTCTTTAACACATTAGCACTGCAAGAGGGCGAATAAAACCTGTTTGAACTAGGAATCCGTTTTTCGTACATTCACACGTCTCATAGCTATACTACACACACCATTCTGGATCACACTCATTCGCGATAACAGATAAAAATGGAGCTTCTCATTGCCAGTGACAGGTACATAGAAAATAAATCAATTTGGCCTCTACATTACAAAACATAGTAGAAACATGTCATTGACGATACAATAAGCAGCCAAGAATGACCAAATCTCTCCCGTGGATTCCCTAAGGAACGTGCAGTCTCTCTCACTCGTGGATTCCCTAAAGAACGTGCAGTCTCTCTCACTCAAATCAGTCTTGTTGCTCTTTAACACTGAGTTTCTCATTATAATTTCCTGTGTATTGAAATGTACTTCTGGGAAGTTGTTAGTGTATAATAATATAAACGTTATGAAGCCCTAGGAGTCGTCTGGTTTGTAAGTGAAACCAAGAGTACATAAAACACGTTATTGACAAAATTATTGTTTTTCTTTTCGAATATATAAAGTGTGCGACACATACTCAGCCGAGCAAAAAAAATAACAAGTAAACAAATAAACATTTAATTTGAAATTGGATTTCTCCTTATCTAGACTTAAATAACAATTCATGTTCTTCAACCAGAAAGCCAATTACACATCGCTCCACTTCAAACAGCGCTTTCCCAACATACGTGCTGAATGTATTTTCCTCACGGTATCTAATACCCATTTGTCACGCATGCAAACCCCACACAGTTTACAACAAAAATCCATTCTCTGGTTACACACAAATCAAAAATCATATCAATGAATAGGATATCCAAATCATGAAGTGGCCAAACCGATAGCATTTTCATGTTCTTCCGTTTGTAAGCAAATTTCTTTGACTGACGGACACGAATGTCGCCCTCACACACTTAACCGCAGTGTTATAGCTGACTCTCTTTGATTTGGTCATGTTGTGACGACGGTCGTATAGTGTACATTAAGCATGCAACACATGAAGGTTTAGACCATACAGAGGGCATACATTTTAGGATGAAAGCAACCACTCAAAGGGGTATACAGATCAAAATGAAAGTCTACCGATCCTCTAAATGCCATCAAAGCCCTGTACAGGAAGATTGTCGATAATTCCCTTCCCATCTTTCAACAGATACCCTGCCTTAACCATTGTTTTAACACATGGATCTACAAACTAAGATATCCGCATCTCAATTTGAATCACCAAGACTCTACAGCACTAAATTATCGTTAATTTTACGATATTTCGACGAAGTCTGATATTCTGTATTTACCACGATGAATACATATATATAAGCAGAGTCGGAAAGAGAGACGTTTTGACAATGGATATTTCTGGACAAATTCATTACATTATTGTGGACTAGATAAAGAAGATTTCCTTTCACAGAACGTCAGGAGATACCGTAACCAATCTGATTATAATGGTCAGGAGACATGGGTGTTTATAATTGACCCCTCTATAGGTTAAGCAGGCCACACATGTGTGTGATGACCCGGTACCCTGCATGATGAGTTCGTAAATGTACAATAATGATTAATTGACACATTCTGTTTAGATTTCTGTATGCAGGTTTCTGTATAACTTATCTATCCTGCCATTTAGCCGGAATTATAGAGTTTTAGCGCAAATAACTGCGTTTTGCAATTTTTTAAAAACTTAGTAGATATTATGCGTTTGAGTTAGTACTAATTTGTAATGTGACGATTATGACATCTCACCTTTATAAATAAGAGTCAGAATCGATCTGTCAGATCAGTCCTGTCTTGATGCTAGCAAACGACCTGTTAGATCAGTCCTGTCTTGATGCTAGCAAACGACCTGTCAGATCAGTCCTGTCTTGATGCTAGCAAAAGATTCCTCAGGTCAGTCCTGTCTTGATGCTAGCAAACGACTTGTCAGATCAGTCCTGTCTCGATGCTAGCAAAAGATTCCTCAGGTCAGTCCTGTCTTGATGCTAGCAAAAGATTCTTCAGATCAGTCCTGTCTTGATGCTAGCAAACGACCTGTCAGATCAGTCCTGGCCTGATGTTATCAAACGACCTGTCAGATCAGTTCTGTCTAGATGCTATCAAACGACCTGTCAGATTAGTCCTGTCTTGGTGCTAGCAAAAGATCTGTCAGATCAGTCCTGTCTTGATGCTATCAAACGATCTGTCAGATCAGTCCTGTCTTGATGCTAGCAAACGACCTGTCAGATCAGTCCTGTCTTGATGCTATCAAACGACCTGTCAGATCAGTCCTGTCTTGATGCTAGCAAACGACCTGTCAGATCAGTCCTGTCTTGAAGCTATCAAACGACCTGTCAGATCAGTCCTGTCTTGATGCTGTCAAACGACCTGTCAGATCAGTCCTGTCTTGATGCTAGCAAACGACCTTTCAGATCAGTCCTGTATTGATGCTAGCAAACGATCTGTCAGATCAGTCCTGTCTTGATGCTAGCAAACGATCTGTCAAATAGTCCTGTCTTGATTCTAGCAAATGCATCGATAGCGTTCCGAGGAATCGCTGTGGGTATTCTATGCTAATTGAGGCTAGAATTTGTGGTTCTGTACTTTTACTGACATATTTGAATGCTTAACTCCTGTACATTTGTTCATAAACATTACTTGTTATTTGTTGAAACCCATATATTCTTCCTTGAGTCATTTCTGGTTATCTAGTTTATAGTGTTATAAACTGATCTATGTGCAGTTTACAGTAACTAGAATTCCGAGCTAAATGCAAGTACGTTATTGTATAATTAATTGAAGTAAACAATACCCGTTACAGCATTTCCGAGATACATAAGCTTGTACATACATAGGTTGTTTAACTAACTGAAGTTGACAACATATACGATTATTCTACGCTATGTAATTACTGAATCAAATTTTTCTGATTTATAATCAAGTACCGCGAAGTGCGACGTTTTATCTGCAAGTAGGCCTCTAGAGACACGGTTTTAATGATTGTTTGCTAATCCGCCATTTTCAATTCGCGCGATGTTAATATCACAGAATTGCCCGCATTTCATTTATGACACCTGGAAATGAATGCTTAACCCGTGACAAGAAACAGAATCATTATGTAACTCCTCTTCAATCAACGTTGAGCTGTGCATCTAATTGGGAGGTAGGGCGATCACACGGTTCGGGCCGTTTTAACGCTGAAGGCTTATTTCATGTTTCATGCAATGAACGGGTTGTTTATCTCCAAATTACACTGATTATAATTAAAACAAAATGTTGTAAATCAGGCATTCGGTTGTCCCAAAGAGCAAATCATTGTTCGATGATTCTTATAGAACTGTGTTTGTCAGTTGTTGTAAGCAGTATTATGCACGAAATAAATAAATAATTAAAATCTCATTTTAGGCATATTTTTTTTATTGTTTTGGCGAGTTTTGCGCCCGCGCGCTTTAACCATGTTGGACAGCATTGGAAAGAAGTTACTGTCGAGGTTAAAATCAACGAGAAGCCGTTAGCCATGAGCTTATGTAGATCATAAATCAAACATTCACATTTA
>JAVFBX010170601.1:0-14988 GCA_034783855.1 Mopalia kennerleyi
CGACCGAGGAAGCCGAGGGAGTATTCTGCAGGGCCTGCTGGTGTTAAACGGCCCACCCGCTCCCCCACGGGGGCACTGTTTAAAGGAAACCACCTCAACAACAAACAAGATAAGTGAATCAAAAGAGGTAAGACACCGCAAAGAAATCCCGTTCATTTTCCCCTCAGCTTTCAGAGCACCAGCATTTCCCACCAACCAGTGGCTTGTTTTTAAGAAAAGCAAAGTGATGTGCAGGAAACCAATCGACAAAATCCCCCATCTTGATAAGCTCCTCAGGAATTTTGAGTATCAGAATCAGGCTTATCTTAATGTGAACAGTGCGACATGATATCAACCAATATGGGATTGATGGAAAGTAATTAATAATTGTCCATTAATAAATAAAAGGCAAGATGAAACATTGAAAATCCTTGGTTAACCGTAATCATTAGTAAGATTTCTACAGCAGCTCTGAGATTGATTTTACAACCAATGAACACAATTATGAATTTATCATACATCCATATCGGCTATAACACTACACTAGAGATCTGTTAAGATATGGTTCTGAACAGATTTTCAACATATACAGATTGAAGTTAAAGATATTGAAGTTAAAGATGTTGCAGTAATGTTTTATCAGGTCAAAACTTTAATGAATTTAATTTTAATTGAATTTAACTGAAGGCAGGAAAGCAGCCAGAATGTCACTGGCAACCAGACAGAACAAGCATAGAAAAACAATTCAAAGGCATCACAAATTGACCCGCTTTGCGTTCCCCCCCATTATCTCTGAAAGTACCAGGACACTCCATCCCAACTGCTTATGATACCATTATGGTTTAGAAAGTGAAAAGTAGAATGACATTATTTCCACAAGTAATTCTTGTAAAACTCAAAGTTGGTTCAAAACCTACCTTTTAACATTTTGACAGCGACAGTGGCACCTCCTTGTTTATTAGGTAATCCAGTAGCTTCACCTTGCATCACAATACCAAAGGCACCCTCTCCCAATGGTTTACCAAGTGTCACACTAGAAAAAAAAGAAGTTTATAGCTTAATTAAAATTAGTTCACAATAAAAAAGTTTTAAAAATTTTTTGAGCATATAAAACAATTGGTACAGAGAAGCTGATTATATTTCGGAGAATATAAACTCTTACAAATATTTCCGAGAGAACAATCCAATGTGGTAAACTGTCTAATAATAATTTTTAAAAAGTGTGAAATTTATTTCATTACAAGATTTAACAGTACTGTAAAGGGCCAAGTTTAAGGACGAGCTCACCATGAAGGTTTGAACCGACAATTTTCAAAGGCTGGGCTAATAGATTGATTATATATCGATTCTAGCGATTTGATGTATGACTGATACATGTAGGTATGGATTTGAAGCCAACAGTATATGTTTTTCCTACAACCATACGGTGATAATCACCCGATGATAACCACCCGAAAAGCTTACCAAAAATAATAGACTGGCTGGTTACTTAAAATAATTAACTTACTTTTCTTTGTCGACCTCCCATTTTTCATCCAGAGGTAACTCATATTCACACATGGTGCTGACGTTGGATGGAAATCGTGGTCTACCTCTTTGTAACTGAGATTCAATCCTTACAATTGGTGGCATCAATGGCTGTTTAGAGGGGTCTGTTTTCTCCGTGTAATACATCAAATTCTGGGAAATAAAATCATTCCATGATGACTGATTGATTGAGTAGTGTTTAACTCAATGTACTCAGCCAATAAAGAGAGACAACACATGCTATGTGTTAGAAAATACATATTCCTCCCTTCAGGGATCAGTAAAGACTGTAGTACAACCCTCCGAAAATGATTTCCTAGCAAGCCAAAGAAAATATATTCAGGGTTCCCACACTTTTAAAAAAGAATTTTCAGGACTTTCAAGGAGTTAAATAATGTATTTTCTCACGATTTTTCATGACAAAAACGTTTGGACTTTTGTGAAATTCACTTTTGAATAGATTATTATTACATCAATAGTTTCTCAAGTTGTCACAAAACAGAAACAAATTCTACATTCCAGGACTTTCAAGGTTAACTTTCCAGGATTTTTAAGTTTGTTTGTTTGATTGGGGTTTAATGTCGTACTCAAGGGTATTTCACTTATACGACAACGGATTGTCCGCTAAACAATGTTCCCGGCCTAATTACGGTGGAAAACCACGAAGAAACCTCGTAAAAAAAACACCCATGCGATTGCCGGAGCCCCATCGCGTGACTCACTCATATTCCTGAGGGTCGACGGACGGACTCGATCGAGGATTTTTAAGCACTTTAAAAAATAAGAGTAAAATTCCAAGACTTTATAGGAATTTCATGAGGTGTGGGAATTCTGTATAGGCCCTATTTGTTTTAAAATAATTTGAATACTACTTACGGATTGCCATTGAATAACAACCTTCTTTCGAACAGAATGTTGGTTCCCATAACACATTTGACAGAATCGAACCTTCAGCAAGATGACAAAGAGGATCACAACAACAAGGACGACACCAACGATAACAAAAACATATTCAATTTTTAACCCGGATGTAGCAACCTTTGGCACAGGTTCTGAAAAGGTAACAAACAATTATGTTAATTAGTTAGGTTGAGTAGGCAAAAAGAGGTTGAAATTAAAATGACTTGAGAAATTGACAAGTCAGAAAAATTACAATCATTAGAATTCTGTGTGTCTTAGAGATAAAAATAATGCAATACTTACTAGCCTGAAGTATGAAATAAGAATGAGTGGAAGTACAAAATGAAAACATCTGTCACGATATTAACTTTTCAAAGGACGCAGCGCAGAAATGGCAGTATCTAGGAGTTTGTTAGAAAAAGATCTGGGGAACACTGGAAATTCCACAAATAACTGGAAATTCCACAAATAACTAACTGCACATTTAATATTTAAGTTTGAAATTCAATTTTACAACTGAAATTTACAATGAAACCTACCTTGTAATACAGTAAGCCAGGCACTATTATACTTCACTCCAAAATAGTTTGTTGCCAGGCAGGTGTACCAACCAGCATCTTCCATAGTTACATTCTCAATAATCAAAACTTCAGGTGATGTGACATTCATACTCGATTGCTGAAAAAACAAACAAACAATTCAATTATACTTCAGATCCAACACAATAGAATATTATCACGTACAAATTTAAACATTGCAAAGCACAATTTCACATGTTTAACGCAGACATAAAGCAGTACAAAAGCTCAAAACAACACTTACTTTTTAAACAAAGATACAAACTTAACACCTTAACTTTGGATTTAATGGCTTTTTGTGTAAAATTCATGAAAACTTATCAAATAAAACAGAAAAAGCAGACTTTTTCTTTTCATGAAATTATGTTTGGAAACACTAAAAAAGCAACACAGGTTTGTAAGACTTTTTTTTAATTTGACTTTAAATTTTTTGAACTCAGAATCCAGTTACCAACATGTACATTAAAACAAAACCAGACATTTTCTGGCTTAATCTTTCCACAAAAACTAATATTTTGAAATTTGTTTGTTTTTAATGCTTCCAAACATAGACATTTCGTATTTCTGGATGATTTATTAGAAAATATTTTGGTAAGGCATGCAATTTGGCTTTGTATAATATTATTAAATTTCGATTCTTTGGAGTACTTTTTCAAAATTCCAAAAAAAAAAAGATTATATTAAAAAAAATAAATTTAAAAAATGTTTCAATTAGTTGCATGCTTTTTTGGTTAACAATTTGGAATGGTACAGGCATCTCAGATCAAGTTCTCAATTGTTATTAATAATTTCATTTCAAATGGATTCCTAGAAGACAAACACGTCTCTCAGTGCTTCAGTGCTGGAAAGTTCAATCAAAGTGCAATCTAAGGTGATTTTAAGGAAATAAAACTGGAGTGTTTTTGTCAAGCTTCCGATCCTGAACATGCAAATCAGGACGAGGTTAACCAAGGTAACATTACAATCAGATCAGTTTCATTTCACATTGACATTGACAATCTCAAAATTTCTTCAAACTATTGGTCCTTTCTTCATGGGAGAGGTTACAATTAGTGTAGGAAACCGTGCAAGTTAAATTTCCAAAATGTTAATTAAATCTGAATTAAAATCAGCTTTTGTTTGGTGTCTGTTACTGGTGGAGAAAACCAAGAGGAAACCACAGGCACCAAGTCACTCGCAACCTTCTCGCATATGGGTGGTTTTAACTTAAGCTTTGCTGATGTTTGTTAAAAGGAGGGTCAAGCTCATTTTTATAGTTATTTCTTTCATATGATGTTGTTCCAGCCCAATGTCTGAAGGACATCACTCTCTTCATCACCAGCAACAATGACAAAATAGTATCCATGACAACACAATGAGCACCATGGCAACAGGACAATCCCTCTTGCTGTATGTGAGCCTAGGTGAGCTCATGGACCCTATTCACAACAGGAACATTGGAATTGACTGTTTGATTGGTGTTTAACGCCGTGCCCAAAGTTATTTCACTCACAGGACAATGTACTCCAATACACTTTTCAGACATTTCTTTGCAAACCTGTTCACGTTTTTAAAAAATATTTCCAGTTTATTAAACAAGGACCAAAACAGACAACGCAATAAAATTATACATAATTAAAGTGCAGAATGGGAAATGGTAAAGTTTGAGGGTGTGGGGTAGGGAAAATGTATTATTCATAATGCATTTGGTTTCCTCATTTCAAGGGTGCGAACAGTTTTACTTTTAGGTGATGGACAAAGTTTGTTCAAAATGCAGGAGAATAATCTGAAAACAAGTGTCTCCCTCCCTTCCACAGACCAGCACGAAAATAAGTTTGTTAGATTATTTGATTGAAGTTTAAAGGATATTTCACTTATATAACAATGGATTGTCCATTTCAGGCATTTCCTTGATTATATATGGCAGGAAAACATTGGAAAACCTCGTAAGAACTACTCCCACCATTACCAGAGGAACATAGTACGATTCACTCATAAACCTCATGGTTGACAGACAGATTTGAATGCCTGAGCAAGTACATCGAAAGAGGATGATTAGGCCAGCAAGCTAACCACCTAGCCATCGCCGTGGGTCTGAAAATAAGCACAAAATGGCTCAGTGTTTTTTCTAAGCTTGGAGAGCACCAGGGCATCTAGAAACTTCCATCGTAAGCCCAGCTTGGGCTCAAGGACCCACCACTTCCCTTTCATAATGTTCTCTTCCATATTGCCTATTGTTTATTTCGATTCAAGGACAAACCGACAAACCAAGTCCCATAAATACCCAAATCAAAATGAGGTTAGGGTATTAACATTTTATTGGAGAATGCAATCAATTTCTCATGTACCATAACAAAATCAAACAGGACACATTCACTGAAAAATGACAAGACAAAAAAAAATATGCAATTCTGTGTGACACTACACGAGACATCAAGACCTTAATAAATTTTAACACTATACCATACCCCTCGAAGCTGCATTTTGGGGAAAAGAACGAAAGTACAAATTATACAAAAGTTTCAAGTTTTTAAATATCAATTTTGTTACAGATTGTTTTCCAATTAAAAATTATGAAATAAAATATTTCAGAAATTCATATTGTGAAAATTTATTGAACATATCCAATAATAGCAATTTCTCAAAACAAGTTAAATATACATGTATATATTTACCGGCTTATTTTAATTTTGCTTCTTTCATCCAATTAATTTGACCGTGCAATATATAAAAAAAAAATGATTTTGAAAGAACACAATAATAATAAGCCGGTCTTTTTTTTTATTTACATGGATTTGAAAGAAAAAAAACCTTATTAAACTGTAGACAAAAATAAATCCACACAATGTTGATGTTTTAGCATACCTTGAGCACTTTGATGTATGGTTTCCCATCATCATCCTTGTAAGTTCCATTTCTTTGATAATGCTTTACCCACTGCAAATGGGGCTGAGGGTCACTGGTCACATGGCATTCAAACTTCGCATTTTTTCCGATGAAAACAGTTTGATTCCTTGGCCCATCTAATAGTGGAACTGACGGCAATCTCTCTGCAAAATCAAGACGTTAAACTATAGGAAATTGGATAAATAATTTCCTCTATAATATGGTTCCATTCTAACTCAACATGTGACAAATAACAAGCTGGCCAATATTCACAACAAACAATGACAGTGTAAAGGATGAAAAACTTATATATATACATATATAAGTAAAGATTAACAAATTTACAAAGTAGAAAACACAAGTAATAAACTTTATACTGTCCAAATAAGTTCACACAACAATCAGGCACATGATCAACAACATTCCAGATCAGCACATGTAAATCATTTCTGGTTATTTGTCTGTTTAACATAATCATGTATAATATGTACAGTCCCGGTGTCCCCTGTATAACATGATTAGTACACAGGCATTAAAGCAAATCTAGTCATTCTTATTTTGGTTTAATTGGGGTTTAATGTCCTACACAAGGGTATTTGACATATAGGACCATGGATCATCCCATTCTTAACTTTGAGATTAAACCAAGAGGAAACCTTGTGAAAACCGTATGTGACTTCTTTATATATGTGAGGTTCACAGCAAGTACTGGTAAAGGTCAACCAGAAACCAGGATAAACCAATAGCTGATTATTGGAAAATGACTACCAGAGAGCAAGGTAAACAAACAGCTGAGTTCTGGTACAAGTTTACCGGAAACCAGGGTAAACTTACAGCAGAGTATTGGAAAATATCTACCAGAAACCAAGGTTAACGAACAGCTAAGTAGTGGCAAAGGTTTACCAGAAAAAATAGTAAACCAACAGCTGATTATTGGAAAATGTCTACCAGAAACCAGAGTAAACAAACAGCTGAGTTCTGGTAAAAGTTTACCAGAAACCAGGGTAAACTAACAGCTGAGTATTGGAAAATATCTACCAGATACACAGGGTAAACCAACAGCTGGGGACTGGTAAAGGTCTACACAAAATCCTAGTAAACCAACAGCCGAGTTCTGATAAGGCCCTTACGGTCTACCGGAAACCAGGGAACCAACAGCTTAGGCAAGGCAAGAAAGGCAAGAAAACCAACAGTTGGTTACTGGTACAGAAACCAGAGAAAACCAATCAGGAAAACTGGCCTGTTGGCTGCTGAGTGTTAAGTGTACAATGTCTGTATGAAGAAATTTGAATCCACGAGTGGCTGCGAAGCAGTCTGAAATTCCCAGTGTAAATCACATATAAAACCATTTATCTTACTGCTAAATGCTGATTTTAATCAGAACTGACTGCTATGTACTCCTTGATTGCCTGTATCAGTTTCATTCCAGCACCATTACATATACTACATGTTATGGAGTACTAACAAATAAGACAGCTGGCATTCCAAAATTGAAAATATCTTAAATATTTTCCTACAAAGTTGAAACTGTACATTTAACTCCAGTAAGTTAGTTTACAAAAACACCAAATAATATAAAAAGTCTTTCTAGAAAATTAACATATACAAGGTATATAATCAACACAATTTTTGAAATATAATTTTTTTTTTACAAATCTTAACTATTAAAATGTTTATGTTTTTTTAAATTATATTAAGTTTATGTTTTTATTTTGCTTAATTTTGTCAAGATTAGATATATAAATATGAATCTGCAGAGTGTCCAGAAATATTCTCATTAACTACAGTATGTTATAGTTTAAGAATCAATATTCATATAGTAATAAAAGATTAAATTGTATTTTTTCCTTCGCAGGATTTGCCTTCTAAGGAAAGAAAAAAAAATTCCCAACAAAAATGTTCCTAAAAACATTTGTTTGAAAAGAGTTTGTGGGAACTGTCCTTGTTTAAAATCTGTTAATAAGCATCAAGTTTAGGGAGTGTGTAATTAATACCTCTAACCCAAGATAAAGCCATTTATAAGTTGAAAAAAAAAATGTTAAGAATTCAGAAACAGATTAGAGTGAGTTATTTTGTTTGACAAGAAATACTTTTCAAAACTACTTTTCAACAAGCGTTAAGTTGATATAAACATGGCAACACAACATTTGTAAAATAATTGTTTGCTAATTTGATTTGTGTTTTATGCCAACCCGAAGTTAATTTAACTGATTTGGTAGACTGTCCCCATTGTGGAAGATTGCTGGACTATGGTATGTTCATTACATCAATATAAAGGAGTTCCAGTATAGGGTAAATAATCTACTTTTCAGAAGGAACACTATATAATCAAGTTTCATGATTCTGTCTTTATTCATTATTCTGAAAATACCCCAGTTTTAGTTTATAAGCGAAAAATGTATTAAACTAAAGTTTAAAGAACAATTACATGTCAACTATAATTAACTGGAACAAAATTCATCCGTTGTTAATTTAATTTCACTTGAACAAATAAATTGTATAATTTATTTAATATTCTGATATTTATTCGAAGCCACAACGATAAACAAACAGTAATCATGGGTTTCTATTTTCCTAATTAATTCAATTAGGTCCAAATTATTACATGTTTATTTAAATTGATTACGGTGATAGAGTAATACAGTGTAGGAAGTCATGTGTCCTCACATGTAAACTAATCACATATTTATTATAAAGTGAAGTGTTAACTCCATACAAATCAAACAAATGATAAAGTAAAGATTTAAATTTTAACCGTTAAATGCTTTGCAGTTTTGTTGCTTGGATACTGTATATACAGGACAAACCAACCGAAAATATATGTAAATATAATCGTTTTTGAACAGATCAGAGTGTGTTTTGTAGTGCTTGAAAAACCATGAATTAGGGAGTAGCCGGGTGTGTCTTAAGGGCCATAGAAAAAGGGCACACAATGGCTTCAAGTTTGGAGTGGGCTGAGGAGAGTTTCAGGGTGCAAAAAGGGTATTGAGAGATTCATGAAAAGTAAATTAAATTTTAATAAATGCGGCAGAGTATATGGTTCATCATTTGACATATTGAAGCTTAGAATGTTAGAATAAATGTGGGCAATATTAAAATGTGACAAGCAATAAAAGTTATTTATGAAAGTTTTGCTCGATATGCAAATCAGTCTATGGGGGCTTTGAGATTAGCAATGATTGTCTGGGAAATGGGGGAACAGATTGATAGATTGCTGTTTAATAATCTTTCTCAAGTGTATTTATTCTTAAGACAGCAGTGTCCTCCAAACAGTAAATAGCCAAAACAATAAAATGTGAAGCGCTTGGTTCTTTTGGAAAATGCTGTGTCAATATGTCGGCATGTCAATGTCTGGTATAACGGAGCTGCATATGATTGCATGGTGTTTAACGACGTGCTTACAGTCATTTCAAAAGCTGTGTTAGGAAATTAATGTTCCTCTTAGATTTCAACTTCAAATGTACAGTCCTATTAAATAAAGCCAGAGGGCCTGTGGTCACTTCCAAAAAATGGCCTACGAAAAAAAGCAAAAAACTATAGTATTATAAAATTTGATTATGTTAAATTAAGGCATACAAACACCGTACAATAATTTAGAGTCCTGTGACAGTTTGTGAAAATGGCTGGGGCTTTATTAATTTTATTCTACTATAATGTTTAGTGTGAATGGGTGTGTAGTCCTGTTGGTGTATGGGTGAGGGGCAAGCCGAATGAGTGTCAGGCTAGGTACATTGATGGCTGATCAAGTGGCTGTTTCCTGTCTTTAAGTCCCCAATCACTGCCAGTATAAAGCCAAGACATAAATTACACTCCGCTTTGAGACTGTCCTACTTTAAATTTCTCTCTCCATATCAGTGTACCTTACTTACTTACAAGTTACCTGGGCAGTAAAACTGTAACACACACCACAAGGTAACCCGGTTAACAGCCTCATTTCTTATACTAGGTATGAGAAATAATTATCAATGCGTCAAACGATAATTTTATTTTCAGACAATAGAGGAGCTGTAGTAATAAATATTAAATTCATTCAAACTTTTCTCAAATTCGCTTAAAACAATTTTGCGAAATATTTTTTTTAAGTTACTGAAGCTATGGTGTAAAGAATAAAAGCTACATTTATATAAAACATAATTAAACTATAAAACATACCTAACAAAAAAACTTGCACAAAACACAAAAAATATGATTTTTAAAAAAAGCTAGAATGGTAAGCTGGAAAATGATGAATCTTTAAAAAAAAATTCTAAAATGCCCAGTTCCTAATTATTTGAACAAATTCCTTAATACTTTCTTCAATATGATGTTAAAGTCAAATATAATGAACTTTACAATTGTATAATTTGAATATATGCTACAATTAATATAACATTCTTTATCCAAATACAAGGAAAATCTCTTCTTTGGGTAAACTTTATAACTTCAAAATTAAAATATATCAAACTTTTGTTCAGCTTAAAACCTTTTATAAATACAATGATACATGGTGTCATATGTGTACCAAGCAGGACAAAGTTTAAAACTTCATACTTTCCACAATAGGTCTCATTGTTTTCAATTTTTTTAGTTCAAGTGACACCCTACTGAACCGAATGTAAACATACAGAAATCTGCTCAAATTTATGGTAATCTATTTGGATGTACAAGAAACAGCATTGTTGATTTTTAGGGAGAAAGTAGCCAGTAACTAAGTGTCGACTCAGTATGGGGTAGTGTTAGTGTTAGTGAAAAAACACAATCTCTGGCCTGCAGAACTGGAAAGGCAGTCCACAAGTCTTCCCCAGTTTGTTATTATACCCAGAATGGGGTTGAATCTGGTAGACTAAAACAGGTTTTTATGAGGTAGTAACATTATATACAGTGTAGACAAACACACGTAACACAGGGAATCTTATAAACTATGACTTCCTAAATTGTAGCTCATTCCAAAACAATTGCCACTACTTTTTTTTTTTTTAACGCATTGAAAAGTGTGGCGCATTTTGAACAAACTTGTTTTCTTTCTCAAGATACAAAATCTTGATAGCAGAACATTGACAAAATTTGTAAATATAATGAAGGGTTCAAGATAACTGGGTCAAGAAAATTAAGAAAAGAAATCTTATCCAAAGAACATTTTCATTTGATAAATTCAATGATCCAAATTTCAGCATAAACAGATATGTATGATTTTGACATTTTTCATGTCATTTGGTTATTTTTCCTTTATCTGCCACAGCATAGTATTTGTGAAATTTTTGTAACTATATTTTCTCCTCAGTTTCTATAGGTTGTATTAAATTATACAGAAAAATTTTGGGCAAAAAAAACAACAAACTCTTAAGGTGGACTCAGAACAAATTCACAAAGCACCTTTTCCCTGTGTTTAGTATAAGGCAGTCATTGTCCAGTCTGCCATACAAAATGTATTGGAGGCCATTTACCATAAACAAGTAGCCATATCTTAAACCATCTGCCGGACAGGAGTGTTTATGAAAGGAGACTTTAACCAGATTTCTCCCCTGGGGCACATAGGGGTGCCTGTCACCCTCAATCTGACATCTTTCTTATCTATCTCTTCACTTAGGGCTAAACTCCTCATATATTACTATTAGTAACAAAACAATTTGACATCTATGAAAGATAGTGTAGCTAAGGGAGAAGCCATATGAAATTTATAACTAGATTTGCCACCTTATAACTCATTTCCAATAGTCAATGGTAAAAGATTAATGTTTTAAGACCCACATGGTTTTCAACACCAATTATCTCAACACCAATTATCTCACACAGACTCTTCACAGTGGTGTACCTCCAGGGATTAATGAAACAAATGCTCCTGCAATTTGCAATAAAAGAGAGAGCAATTTTTGTTTGATTTAATTGTAAACCTTGTATCAGCCTTGAGGAGGAAGGTGGGTAGAGGCTATTAGAGGGCTGGGGGAACTACACTCAAGGGCAAACTACAAGGACAAGTCTAGCACACAGAGAACATGGTGTAATAGACTGGACGGGCAAATTTATAGTGCGAAACACCCCTCACAAAAAAGACAACACCTTGCCTATTAGATCACAGGTAGATTCAACCAGTAACTTGTCAATTGTCATAAGATTGTCTGTTTGGAGTTTAGATCTGTAGGTATGTTTGTTGTATCGATTGGAAAAGGAATTGGTGAAGGAACCACCTTGAATGCCACTGGCAACAAACAGTTACAGACAATAAAGGGCAAAGACATCACAAAACAGATCAGCTTTGTGTTGCCCATTTGTTAAAAAAGAGCAAGAAGGTAAAAGGAAGCTGTCACACAACCACCTACTAAATCTATTTGAAAATATTATGTAAAGAGAGTATGAATAGACTTGAAACAATCTACCCTTTGCCAGAAAGCCTTAACATTTAGTCACATAAAGTTATGAGAAAAAGGATGACACAAAGGAAATTGAAATTGACAGGCAAAATGTAAGGACTTACGTTGAACTTGGAGATTAAATGTGTGTTGGATCATCCCATGTTTATTTTGAACTTTACATGTATACTCCCCATCATCCTTAGGAACAGCATCTGGTAAATGTAGCTGCCATTTCTTCATCCGAATCTGTGGTGAACAAATTTACACAAAATAAACATGAGGAGATTCTTCAATTTGCATCATTAACTCGATTTGTAGTTATGACTCAAGGGGTTTCCCCTGATTTGCAACATTTTGATTGATGGAGAAAAAAGTTCAAAACAGTAAACCAATCAAAATTCAGCAAAAGAGGCAATCCCTTTAAATCATAACTACAAAGTAACAAATATCAGTGTGAAAATGCACCAGTGTGGTTCAACATCAATAACCTACATGTATTGTTGTAAATTAATTCAAATTAAGATAAAAATAAAGGTACTCCCTTGTTATCATGCTAATCTGATCTTAAAGTTGATATTTTTCTTTATATAAATGGATTAATGAGTATTGATAATTAATTATGTCACAGAAATCTCCATTGACTTAGTAGGTTTATCATATTTTGGGTTAAATGCTACACATATGTAAGGCAGTGACAACAGCTCTTCCAAGTGCGAACATTTATTGCTGCAAAATAAAATATCTGATCTTGTGAATTGCCAATCTGTTTCTGTAAAGTTAAGATAATTTCAATCTTCTCCGAAGTAATCAGGCAAAGATTATTTTTTTTTAAAAGTCAGCATTCCTTATCCTTGGTGATGTGTACAGAAGAATAGAGTGTATTCAGTCTTGTACCTAATGGACACTGGTGGCTAATCTTTATGTACCATTGCGCCTGGGACTCTCCCACATTAAACCTAGGTTTAAGTCAGGTTGTATTGGGGGTAATTACGGAGGGGTCAAGGTCATGTTCCAGGGATTGACCTTTAGGGAGCTGGGAGTGATTTGATGGTTTTGTGGCACCTTAGATAAGGGGCTCTCTGGGTGTGATTAGGAGCTCAGCCTGGCTTGCTTTCATACATAATGGTGGCCAGCCGTTCTCTCCATGCACCTGTATAGTGGACCATTACAAGGGCTTAACCTATCCCAGGTGGCACATTGTTTACCTCAAACCTGTTCACCAGATGAAGCTTATAGTCTTCGCTAACCAGTTCACAGTAGGTACAAACACACCATTAAGACAAACAAAGTATCAGTAATTGTCTATGGGGCTTCAGTGCATTTGATATTTCATGGCATATCAATGGTCCAATTGATTAGTGTTTAATGCTGAGTTTAGGGCTATTTCATCTTATGACAGATGCCTTCTCGAACACTTATTAGCCACACTAACACAACTGTAAAATAGGACCTGTTTTTTTTCAGTTAGAAAAATAATGTTCCTCTATTGCATAGATAAAACAGCATGAAATATAATTCAGTTAGCTAGAGAGCTCCTTCATAGGTTTGTTGGTTTGATTGGGGTTTAACATCATAATCAAAACGATATTTAACTTGTATGGAACAGATTCTCCACGATCTTACTTAAAAACGGTGGAAAACTGAGATGAAGCCTGGTAAAAACCTTGGCATGCTATTGCCCGAGTCTCAGTCTCATCATATACCTGAGGCCAATAAAAGGACTCTTGCCATTGAAACACACTAGCCAGTGAATCCAGGTCGCCAGGGCACCTCTTTTACTGGATGCCAGAACAAGTATTAAAAAAAAATTGAATCATATGGAAATACTTACTTGGCCAAAGCTTCTTTCAACAAAAGGAGCATTGTCCTTCCACCATGTGATGTTTGGTTTAGGGTTGCCTGTGGCAGGACATTTTAACCTGACATTGGTTGCTGCCGGTACGATTACCCATTTCATCATGGGGTCCCTGGAAACAAACCGCGGAAACCCTAAAAAGATAAACATATGCAAATGACACAAATGAATACACAGGTGATAGTAGATAGATATTCTTTATTTAACTCGATGACTCACATAGGTATGAAACCTTTAATGATAAAGACAATTCAGAGATCAGTCTTTATAGGGGGAAAAAGTATAGGATAACTAAAAAGTATCTATCTTTGTCACGGATATTTGACTAATTCTGCTCCAAGTGTTTTACTACCTAGTAAAATAGAAAACGGCATACTCAAGAATATTTTCCAAATTCTGTCTTAATAAAACTATCCAAAATACAGAGATATTTAATTAATTCTTCTGCAAATTTCTGATTCATTGTTTTTGAGTTGATTGATTGCATTAAATATATGTACTTCAAGTTATGTGGCGGATTGTTTACTTCGAGCCCTGCCTTATTTAAATATGTTGGAAAACCAAGAGGAAACCTCATGAAAACCAGCCTTGTTATTGCTGAAGCCACATCTTGTGACTCCTTTCAAATATGTTGTGTCAACAGTAGGAGTTGAAGTTATGAAAGGTATATTAAAGGATCAATAGGCCAAGTTGCCATCCACTAGACCATGGCATAAGGCTGGAAGTTAGTTTCAGTATCTGGATTCAACTTAACAAAGCAAACAGCAGACTACAGAAACTTTTTTTTATTATAAATTTGACTGGTAGATTACCTACATGGTGTTTCATATTACCCGGTTTAAGGTTAAACAATGATATTTCTATAGTGCATAACATGATTAAAGGGGAAGACCAACGATTTTAGACCTAAACTTATTACTTTTAATGAATATTTTCAAAGACAAACAACTGTAAC
>JAVFBX010170695.1:0-14988 GCA_034783855.1 Mopalia kennerleyi
TGATGAATAGCGAACCGCGGTCTGGCTTTCCCGAATTGCGTTCTGGCTGTTTTTAACACGTCTTTAAAATGTCACACAAACGATAAGTGGATCATGTTCTAATAGATTAAAACACTGGTTTGATTCAAACATCCCTATCTTCTGTACAAACTCAATCAATTTCACCATAATGTGGTGGCGAATTGCGAATCGGCTTTCCCGAATTGCGTTCTGGCTGATTTTAACATATTTTACGCCAAATTTTCACACACATGATAGGGGGATCAGCTTCTAATTGATTAATACACTGGTTTGCTTCACAAATCACTCCATATATGCAAACTGAATAAATGTCAATGTTATGTGGCGATATGCTAAAAATGGAAATCAGGGCTTCTCAAATTCGATGTAATCACAAAGGTACTGTGATCAACATTTGTTTTTTTAATGAATTTAGAATTTGGAGCATCTATTACAGTTACCAATAGAAAACAACATCCCCAGTTGACATAAACTCTTCGATCAGTTACAACTATAACGATATAGCCTACACAATGACAACCAAGCTGATGGCAGGGATGCTGTCTACACGTAGTTTCGTGGATTAAAAACAGCCAGAACGCGATTCGGGAAAGCCACACCGCGGTTCGCTGTTCATCGCCACATAACACTAAAGTTTATTCAGTTTACATAGAATGTAGTGATGTTTGAATCAAACCAGTGTATTAATCTATGAGAAGCTGATCCACCTATCATGTGTGTGAAATTTGAAGACAAAATATATTAAATACAGCCAGAACTCAATTCGGGAAAGCCAGACCGCGGTTCGCTATTCATCGCCATATAACATTGAAATTTATTCAGTTTCATAGAATGTAGGAATGTTTGAAGCAAACGAGTATATTAATCTATTCGTAGCTGATCCACTTATCATGTGTGTGAAATTTGACGAAAAAATATGTTAACTATGTTTGAAACAGACGAGTGCATTAATGTATTAGAAGCTGATCCACTTATCATGTGTTTGAAATTTGACGAATTTTTTTTTTAAAAATCAGCCAAAACGATATTCGGGAAACCCAGACCGCGGTTCGCTATTCATCGCCACATTTCATTGAAATTTATTGAGTTTGCATAAAATGTACGGATGTTTGAAGCAAACGAATGCATTAATCTATTATAAGCTGATCCACTTATCATGTGTGTGAAATTTGACGAAAAAATATGTTTAAAAACAGACAGAACGCTATTCGAGAAAGCCAGAACGCGGTTCGCTATTCATCTCTAACAATTCACTAAATTTATTAAGTTTGCATTGAAAGTAGAAATTTTTAAAGCAAACCAATGTATTAATCTATTCGAAGTTTCCACTTATTATATGTGTGAAATTTGACGAAAAATGTTGTCAAAACGGTCAGAACCATATTCGGGAAAACCAGGCCGTGGTTCGCTATTCATCGCTACCATTGTATTTTTTTTAGTTGAGTTTGCATTGAATGTAAGAATGATTGAAACAAATCAGTGTAATAATCTAATATAACATGACCTATTTATCCTGCGTGTGAAATTTCCTGTGTGCAAACTTTCTTTCTCTACAACAAAAATAAGCGTTTGTTTTGCATTGATTGATTGGTGTTTTACGCAATTCTCAAGGGTATTTATGACGCCGGTGTATTCCAACAATAATTGACAATAACATAAACAAGATGCGAATCGTTTCCACAATGTTGGAAAGTTTATTTTCCTCCAGTGCAAAGTAAAGACAGCATTGCTACTCTTCAAACAAACTGCCCTTGTATAGCCTGAGGGCGACATTATTGTGTAATCTATACATAAATAACCACCACCGGCATCAGGGTTTCTAAATGACGGAATGTATTGTGCACTAATAATTGTTTTCAATTTATTCACACAGATATATCTCATCCGATGCAATTTCCCATGATGGTGACGGTACCTGGAAACAGCAGCTGTGTACCTCCGAATGTGACATTAGGTAATGCGATATTTGAATGTGACATTAGGTAATGCGATATTTCAATGTGACATTAGGTAATGCGATATTTGAATGTGACATTAGGTAATGCGATATTTCCCCGCACTCCCGGTGTGGTGTGGGATACTATTTAGATATAGAAAAACTCGAACGTGAATTAACTGGTATATTTTTTGAGAATAATGTATTATGTGAGATGGGAAACGGACAAACTTTGCAAAGGAGGAACAATATTCACCTTTACCCTCGAAAACTAGCGATACCATTGCCTTTGACGAATGCTGTACGTACGTCATACCGTATGGTTGCCATACAGTTTTATGATTATAAATATTTACAAGGAGATCATTTAATTACTGAGTTTAATTAATTTTGTGTTTTTCTAGGAGCGAACTCAACTGTCCTCAACATGGTGAATCGTTCTGAAAACATCGATAGAAAGCAGACCAACCGAGGACCAAAACAACCAAATAAAAGGTTAGTATTCCACTGCTGACGTTTTACTACATATTTAGTAATCTAAAGAGAACAATAGCTTTTGTTAACGTTGAGTATAGATAAAATACTGGTTTTTACCTGATAAGGAAAACGTTTATCTTAGTTGTAAATTTGACTAATCGGCATTCACAGTTTCACTAAATTCTATATACCCTCACCATAGCCACGCCGCTTGCCATATTGACCTCATTACCGACCTCGGTCGAATTTTAACCAATCACTTTTTGATTATTTTGAAACTCTGACCGACTTTTACTTCCGGTATGACATCACTTAACCCCATCCCGTTTTCCAGATTCCACCCTTTTTCACTGCTATTAAAATACACATTTGCGCCTCCTCGTGTTAGAAACATTGGGACGCGTCGACACTGATTGTTGTTTCCGCTCAGTGAAATGTCGGACATCATTAGGTTTATTTTACACCTTCCACTCTAAGGTATGGTCCATTAATGTAAGAAAACTATGCAGTTGTTTTTGTCTTTTGGCCACATTCTACCTTTAGTTAGGCACTTAACGTCTCAATAATGGAGAAATTCCCAATTTCAAAACATTTTGTTAAGTTGGCAATTTTTTAGGTTGTCTTTGATGTATTTCATGCTTGTTTTATATCTATCGCTGGCTAGTTGAATTGGTCATCATAGAGTTAAATGTATATATTTGTGTAGCAGAGAAAGAACATTTTGACTGCCTCCACCGTGATTCGAACTCGGTCTCTGGCTGGACATCAATATATACACTGATATCGAATCATAAACGTAGTCCTTATGCTCGACTCGAGAATATATAATGTTAGCCACTTTGAAAGTCAAGATAGTTCCAGTTAGCGATTGGATAATTTTGTTTGAATATCTGTGCGATTTAAGTTTTTTATGCAACAGATTAATAAAGAAACCGTATTACTCAATTCGTTGCATTTCTCATTTGATAATTAATAATATAATATCGATCTGTTGCCACAGGAGAAGCAGTTTCTGGCACTTGCCCTGTGTTATCGTTGTGGGTATCCTGATTAATCCAGCGTTTGGTCTAGCAGCGGCATTCGTGTTTTACCTCGAGACGAGCAATGGAGCAAAAAAGCAGAAAAAACGGAACAAAACACTTCGAAGGACTGGAATAGGATTAGTGGTGATAGGAATTATTGTTTCTTTGTGGATTTGGTCGGCTGTGTTGATCTATCACTATGCGGTTTTTACTGTCAGAGCTCAATTGGCTCGACAACCAAACTATGCAGTGAATAAATGGCAACGCAACACGTCATTGCCGATCGCTACTTCGACGAGAACAGCATCTAAATCAGTGAACATAGCTGGAAATTCCGAAACACAGCCAAGCTCTTCGCCAACTGAGTCGGAACCCTGGTCTTCCCAAGTAAGAGTAGAGAAGTACACTACTGGAACTCCAGTGCTGCTGACGACGAAACTGATGCGATATTCCACTGAAACAGGCTACAAATCACCGTCATCACCAGACACAGCACGGGGAAACTCTTTGTCTTCAAACAGCAAACAACCATCAACAGATTCATCAAAGCCCACTCTAGGGAAAACAAATAATACGTTGCCATCCACACACGAAACAATCACCGCTCAAATGACCACAGTAGCAACTGCACAGTCGCAATACTCGACTGGGTTCAAGGAAACGACAAAGGCTTTGACAAGTTCTGTAAGTGTTTTTCACAAAACCTTGTCAAGCACCTTCACAAAATCAAAGGGAGGAGAATCGTATAGCATTTTCCGTGAAGCGATGGATAGATTCGCTCCAGTCAAAAGCATCGTCGGTCTTTGACACCTTGAACAATACTGAATATTTATTCGACTTTTGATTCTTATTTAATGTTCAATTGAGCAAGCCTGAACAAACTTACCTCTTATTAGCGATATTTGTGTAACTTAAGTTAATTAATTTTGCAAATGGTATTGGAATAAGTAAATATTTCCGCAATGAAGGTTGAGCATAGGTTCAGATCGTATTGGATGGCTGAAATTTAACAACGAAAAATTATATTACAACTATTGGTGACTTTTCACTGTTGTTTTGGAAATAATATGCCTACCCAGTGATGTTGAGAAGTTGTCATTTCCATTTGTAAAATTATATACAACTATTGGTGAATTTTCACTGTTGTTTTGGAAATAGTATGCCTACCCAGTGACGTTGAGAAGTTGTCATTTCCATTTGTAGACTCAAACTGTAGTCATTTTGGTTTACATTATGGTGTATTCGTATGTTGTTGAATTATAGTGACCCGTGAGATGAATGCAAAGTTATAAAGTTGGATATAAAAACGCTTTGATTCATCAGTTTAAAGAGGAAATACGCAGAAATAAACTAGAATGGGCCTAGTAGATAAGGTGAAATAATATTCGTGCAAAATGATATTTCGGATGTGTGGGTAGCGTTTATAATCAATTTTCGTTACTCACTTGTATGGTGAACCGTTCGTGACACATAGTTTCTGCCCCCTTAAAATTGCTAATTATTCAATACGTGCTAATTGCCACAAAGACCACAGGTCTCTAAATGAACTGACAAACACCGTTGTGAAATGATTGTGGTGAATGGTAATGGAATAACAGTCAATTTACAATATAAAAGCAGTAATTATATAGCGTGGACATTTAGTATAACAAATCAAAGCCTGTATATGGAAGAAAGAGACATCCTGATTTGTCAGCGATCAACCATTGACGTCCCACTCTCAATCGTGCAGTATCTGTATACTAGATAAAGCTAGACACAAGTGTCAGATGCACTCACTAAAATACAGATTGAATAGCTCACCAATATATAAGAAATATCGAGGATTTTCAACAAGAGCCTGTGTATTACGATAATTATTACTCGTGTTGAAGAAAAGTCAGGCGCTGGAGGCAAGTGATTTTCTGTACTAATAAATGAGAGTGATATTTCTTGTAATGCACTCGAGTTGAACAATCGGTTTATCGTACAATGCTTTATTACACGTTGGCGCACCTTTCCGTTAAAATTGTGACATTTGGAATCGAAGGCGTGTAAATTGAAACCGTCATATTAGGAGAGAGCAGGTATCTAGAACGTTATCCTGCAAAAGACAGTTCAGAATGTCGAACCATCGTCTTGACGAGAAAACCATGATAGCGGTTAGAAGGTGATGTGATCGCATAAAGACGTACCGTACCCCTAATGTATTGAGAAACAATAATCAACTGCTTTAGAGTGTAATTTTAACGGGTTTAATGTGATAAAACTACATCCACAATATTCTAGAGTCATTGATTATTGTATGTATTACAGTTAGGGAATTATCGCACATGCCTGCGTCCGTAACACAATTATGAAATCACGTCTAAAGGCGCCTTTTCGCGTTGTGATATCTAGTAACAATTTCAGGAGATTCCGTTTATTTGCTGACTTTTGATTGGTCGATTGTTTTGTGCTTCTGTATCGACCAACCACAATGCTGCACATACGGGGAATCCCCTCAAGTAGCATCTACAAATCGTACTGTGAGAATGCATGTTAAGACGTCATGCTAATCGCGACACCATGGCGGTGTTACTTGCTAAAGTGTTATATTGTTGCAAGACTATATTACACTACGATTTACGTTGTGCTGTTAGGTACTCTAATGCTTGTGCACAACAGCGTAGAACATAATCGACCTTTACACTCAAAACACACACACACGCAAAGTGTATAGTGTGCGAAATGGAGTATCCACTTGGAACCAGTGGTTTACAAAAACTATCACCGTGCTCCATCTAAGTAGACAATTAGTCTCGTGACTTTGCTAAATGACTAGACCCGGGGGACACATGTCCTGATACCCGGCATCATAGAATAACCACAATATGTATTGTAAACATTACGGTCTTTTATTGTTGCACAAAAAAGGTCTTAGTAAACCTATACTAGTTCAATGTTTTGTGGTCTGAGTGACCAGAATTCCGGCATATTGCCGACGATGTGATTGCTGACTGAGGCGTGTGGGTTTAAATCACACACGGATATCCGCCTCTAACATGTATTAATCATGTATCTATATTTAATAAGGCAATGTCAGCATAACTTTTCTTTTCGTGACATGGGCATTTATTTACTTTTTTTATACGCATATATCAGGAATGTCATTTGGTTTATGATTCAGGGACTGTATGCATGTATAAATGAATCCACGACGAAATATGTGAATCACGTTTCTATATAAGTCAACTCGCCATTTTATATTTTATGGGAAATCTGCCAGTAAATCATTTGTTAATTTGTTCATAATTGCCTTCTTCTTGCCATCTTCATGTGTTATATCATGCTGGTATATAAATTATACATGTAAATAAGAGCAATAAATATATCTGTCTGTTTATTTTTGTCGCCGTGCAGAAAGTCTCATGGCAATTTATATGTTTGTTGTAAAATAGGATATATTGGTGGAATAAAAAAAAAACGACAATAACAGAAGATCTTCTTGGCTTAAGCGAGTTAAGGAACGATATTGCTACGAATAGTGTGGATTTCGTGCAACGTGTAACACCAAGGCATAGATGACCTTTATTCGGACCATTCAGTCGTGATATGCGTTCGGAAATTTTTTCGGAGGCGTTTGAATCTATGTTGTTGTAAAATCATCGTTTACATGCATTGCACCTTTTTCTGGTGGAACACTTAAGTCACAACAGAGAAAAACAGTTCAAATGTAATTGTTGTGATGAGTATTACTAATTATGGAATACAGCACAACGGAGTTCTCCTACGGACTTGAACGTACTCTGTGGAAGGTGTTTTCTGGGCCGCGCAACACTAGGCGCGCATTCGACGTGACGTTTTTGTTAAGCACGATTAAGCCAATGTCTACGTATGTTGGTACATTCGTGATGTTTCGTTGAGTACGAAACTCTACGGTTTTTCCGCGTTAAACCGGTTGCGTGCTCAGAAAACATGGTTGTACTCAACGAAACTTCACAAATGTATGAGTCGAATTAAATGTGCAGACAACCCTTATAAAAAATTACCATGGTTTAGGCCAAAATACCGTTGTAAAACCACGGTATACCACGGTATTTTGGCCCCATTCAATGGTAAATCCGTGGTACACCATGGTACTTTTCTTTAAGGGTATACTGTAAACCTGTGAGATTGTATTGATGTGGAAAGTTTAACTAATATCCCGTTCCTTTAAGTTTATTTTCCGCATGTCCCGATGGTCAGAACATTTGATATGAGTCAGATCTATTTGTTCACATTAATGGTTAAAGCTATTTGACAACGTTGTGAAATTCCATTGTTCTAGTGAACATCGAATTGTTAATTCTTTTATAGAAGCTCTGAGACGTTTGCGACAACCACAAATCAGGTATATTGACCTTGGATAATTTCTTTCTTGCGTAGATATAATCAGACGGGACATGTACGATAGTGGATTAACACATAACTCTATAGCCTCGCTGTCGGCTGATAAACAATCGCCACGACATGTTATAGCAGTGTCAGTTCCCTATGGTTTGTCTCACCGACTTGGACAAACTTTATTCACCGTACCACATAGCAAAAATGCCCAAGTAACTAATACTCCCCCCTCGCCTCCTCCCTCCCCAAATCCAATCTGATTGATGATGCTGTACAGTACTGTTCTATTTAATATTTCTAGTTTTTATAGTAATCGATGTGAATACGAAATGCGATCAGAAAAAATTGATTTAGACAATTGCTATTTTGCGAAAGATTTCATCAATCGAAATTTCTGTTAAGGAAGATTAGCTCTGAATGAAGTCATTCACTGTATGCCTACAACAGCACACAAATAACAACTCAGTGAGAGATTTGACATACGGATTCGCCTCTCTTTAATCCAGTGTTGGACTAAGGTACAAACTTCCGGGAAGCGCAGAGGCCGATTTCAATCCAATTAACTAGAAAGGGTGTTCAGAATATAGCACTTATGGCCAAAATATTTTTGAATGCAAAGAGGTTGAATTTTATTTGATGAGAGATAGAGTAATATTTAGAGAAATTCTCTCAAATGTGCGAATGTGTTTGAACCGCATACAGTTTTACACTACAATCGACAATACTATCTGTTTTCACAAAGATTGAATATTAAGTTAAAGAATATTTGTACATGTTGAGCATGAATGATTTGTATTTATTCCAACATCAATCTCTCTTAAGTTAATTTGTCTCCAAATCTGGACTGGCAGAAACTAGAACCATTGCAAATTGAATTCCATTCCTCTTTTTTTTCTTGTGATTGCCAAGAACCTACAAGCATATATTTAAGGTTAGTGAAATTCATTTTGGGTGAGTTGGGCCGTCAGAAATACGGTAATATTTCATTCGAATTTGATTTAAGATATCTTTTTAAATAAATTTATTTTTATTTCCCATATATATACTTAACACACCAAATCAGCAACGTAACGAAGCACTCGACAGCAATAGACGGATAGACTTGAAATATATCCAGTAATATCTCGTGAAGGACATTGTCAGGTTTGGTCAATGAAGAGCGTCTGTGCTCTTTTAGTTGAGACTGTTTGATGGAATCTGTGATGGATGTTGTCTGAAACGATTGTCTTGTTGTTTACGTATGTTAAACTACCATGTTTCCACCACTATGTTTATCGGAAAAATCAACAGCCCTTTAAAGATGGCATTCCGCAGTACAGCCATAACGTGTTTTCTGAAAAACAGAACGGATTTCATTGAACATTTGTCCTTTTGTAAGCCGATTACTATTAAAATTATCACACGCAAGATTTATTGTTATTTCTGCATTAGCATTTAACTTAAGCTAATTTGTGTACAGTAAAGGTTTTTTTCGTTTCTATAAAGAAAACAATTGATCTACTTATATTTACATATGGTTAGCCTGCTCGACAATCGTTACTTCCCGTTCTGTCAGAGCTGACACCGATTTGCTTTTAAATGCTATTTTATGGGAAATAAGTCAACCAACTAACCAAAGCGAAAAGCGTATCGCTGAATATAAAAAAATATTGTGTATAACCGGAAGTTGGGCATCCTGACTCCCATACCATTACCCGGCAAGTGACGTCAACTTACTGCCTTTGCGTTACAATTAAAGCTTCTAGTTGTGTTGTTGTAGTAAGTGGCTTCATTAGCTGTGCTAGTTGCTCAACTGAATGTAGACTGACGTCCTGTACAAGAAACCAATCCGCGTTAAAACTAATCACCTTCGAACCTTTAGAAAATGAATTGTCAAAATCCCCGGTTACTGTTGGATATTTTAATAAAACACCTAGTCGTCCGCATAAAATTATAAACGATGGATCAAATCGATTCCAATTTGTCTGCCTGCCAATGTCAGTTTTAGTATTTTGTAGAGAAACAAAATATCGGCATATAAAAGGAAAGGACAAAATTATTAAGTGCGCTTAGTTTCGAAGCATCTATAGAGAGCAGTTGAATATGTTTACACCTTGACGTTAACTGTGACTAATGTTTAGTCAAAGACACCATTGACCTTTTTTCTATAATTACTGTAACTTTAAGAATAGTACATTATGGTTTGTCAGTTCGAGACATTCACGGTTTAACGAACGCGAAGTGAACGGTATCATGTGAAGTGGTAGACCTATGCTTTATTTGGGAACGAGGAGACAACTTTGACCAACGGAACATAACTATTATTGGAGGGCATTGACAAAAATCCTGCCACGTCACGTTTATTTAAAAGCACAGGACGTGTTTTCGACCAATCAGAACAAAGAGTTTGACAATTGGTATAATACTACCAGTTAAACTGTCACCAGCATGACGCAATTGGTGCGGATCTATTCAATCGGTTACTGTTGGATTGATTAGAACCTCAAGTCTTATGACTAAAAGTTACAATTGTTTAAAGTAATAATGACATAAAGTACATTTCCAATAGACGTTTAACCGCTGGAGAGAAAAATGAAGTGAATTTTGTTAAACAATATTTAGTTTGTTTGTATACACATGCGCGCATCGCTTTATCGCATAGAGCTGCACGCCATCAAAATTCCATTTTATTCCACGACTGTTGTATGTCCTTTCGGTTGATTTGGGTTTGGTTTTTTCATGTTAACTGCCTAGGGTGCAATTAAATTTATCTTTATTTAAAGACCCTTGGATAAAAGATTTTGACTATACGTTCACGCCACAGCGTAGATCAAAAACCACTGAATGTGGCGTAAAACACGTATCAATTAATCAGTCAAGCATTTCTCTACAAACTAAACCTCAGATTAAGTATTAAGAAAGTTTATAAATATCCTTAGCCACTGTATCAGACTTACTAAAAACATATTTTGAAAATAAACTTAATGAACGTAATAAAGGTATCAAAATTACTTGGACCATATTACATTATATTGAAGGGCGCAGCTGAAGCACCGTTAACAAACTTCCCATAAGTTTATTGGCAGTATTTCTTTATTTGAGGATAACATTTCCTTAGTTTGAACATAGTCAGACCAGGCTGGGTGGCTAAAATGTCTAGGTGACCGACATTTACTGCTGACCTGTCGCTGCCAAACTCTGAGGGTCGTGGGTTCAATTTCCGTTCGGGTTTTTATCTGCACAATTTCCTGAACTAGAATCTGTTCGAAAGAAGAAAGAGTTATCCCGAAATAACGAAATTGCTTTGAATGATAACTTTTTAAATGATACATAAATAAGTCAATCAAATGATTATTCCTTACTATAATAAATCTGCATTTATCAGTTTCTCTGAAATACACTATAAATTGCACTCATTACATATTACAGGCAAACTGTTATTTTACCCTACTTCAATCATTGTTAGTCATTCATACTTCATGTAAACGAACTCTAAAAATACACACTCTATAGAGGAACTCAATATAGTGGTCATCTAACACACAAAAGATAACTGTGACATTCACATTACTCACAAACACTACACAAACTGTCCCTCTCTTCAATACAATATGTTGATAAATGATAAGCATAGCCACAATATATCAATACGCTGCGCGATTTGCTATAAAACTCACTTCTTTTTTTACCGTAACTTAATTAAATCATTATTCATTCCCGTTAGCGTTATTCAAGCCTCTATTGGCGAAATCAATTTGCTCAGAAGAAGTCATTTATTTTCATCATTTTTTAATATCTCCTTTCCTTTTCATAAACCTGATTAATTTCCTCTGGGGTAGTATTGGGTTTAGAAAATCAACCAAACTATGACGAGACCAATGTCTCAATAACATGTTAATGATGATGAATATACACTGTTAGTATTAAAATCCTTCACAGTTAAATAACACTTACTGTACCACAATCAGGACTTCCAGAGAGATACAATATTGGCAAATAACAATTCTACTATTTCGAGTCATCTGTGAAACGTTTGAACAAATTCAAATCTTCATTCTAATTCCGTTGATGCAGGGATATTACACAATTTGATTTGGCATTCAACGCCATAATTTATTTGAAACGTAATACCGCGTGTGAGCCCAATGTATCAAGGAGCTTGTTTTACTTTTTAAAACCAAATGAGCGACACTATGGTATTTCAGCTGTGATGGGTTGAATGAAGTATACATTTCGACCGTCAATATAATATTACTGATCGGAAATCTTTGGAGTGTGTCAATAAATGCCAATTAATTGTAAAAATGAGGAAAATCAATCTCAGCAAAATAATTTTGACGAGTTGAAACTAAATATACTTAACAGACGACAAACACGTTCATGCAGCAGACAAACTCATACAGCCTGAAGACATATGGACTTGGCAAGGTTCATTTAAATTTGCTGGATGGTAAATAGGCTTCCGGCGATTAAAATGTACGATTCTGTAACATATTCACACCATCATGGTCCAGTGTAAAAAGACTCTCGCGAGATTTAGCTGAATAACTGGATAGTAGACATGGGTTTCCGATTCACAGTGAGCCACACCTAGACACAATCGTTATGAAGGTAACTAAACTATCTGATTTCACCCGATCCTCACATTATTATCAGCTTCTAGCCCATTTTTGTATTGCTGAGGAGGAGGCCTATGACAAGCATCCGGTCACAGCAACTGTCTGTGTCGTATCATTTTGAAGCACAGCAAGCATAAACAGCTGTTTGACTTGCTGTGCTTCAAAACGATCAGTACCTCCGCCAATCTATGACAAACCGTGATGTGATGTTCAGACGAGGAACAAGTATCGACTGCTCTGTAGCCGCGAGGTGCCGTGTAAATGCTGAGAAATAGCTTTTTATGTGTGTTTCTGGATAGAACTATTGTTTCTTAAAATCTACAATTGTGCTCCTAGCTTATGTTTAAAGTAGTATTGTTTTACAACCTTGTATCGACTATTTGCTCTGATGCGGAAACCCTTTAAACATTACAAGATCTTTACCTTCTACATCCGGGGATCGGATTTGGACCTAAAATCATTGTTTGAAAACACGCTTTCTCTATGGTGTGTTTTATTTTTTTGTTTATAAAAAAATTATATAATAGATTCTACAATTACACCCATACACTGAGTAAAGAACTGACGTTGCGTGTATCGATTATAGGATTTCTTAATGAAACTTCTACTAATAGAGTATACTTCAAAGACCAAGTGAATTGAAGTCTACATTTCTATAATCCAATTCATGTTGGAGAAATTGTAAAGGGAACATGTTTTGACAACTGGCTAAAATGGTAAGCGGATTCTAGTGACTGCAAAGCTGTACAAAATATATCCGCTCTTTCTCTTTTCACGCTACGCATAGCTTGATAACAAAGCTTACGTATGGTTATTTAAATTTCCAGTTGCTGAATGACTGAGGGATTTGTGACACCCGTTTCAGATAATTTGTATTACAGGTTTTATATTTCCAGATTGGAGATTACTTATCACATCTGACTCCGTTTGACTAAGGATTATAAAAAATCACGGTTATATCGACTGTAAATTCAACACTTTTGCACTGGGACACCTCTGTAAGCCACTCGTTTTCCCCGGAATAACATGCAGACGATGAAAAGGATTTGTAAAACATCTTTACATTATTCTCAAAAGGTTAGGGGTTGTTCATTTTGCAAGCGACATATCAAAATCCAATAATATAACAAAAAATGCTAAATCGGCAAACCGATACATTTCATTGTAGTTTCAAATGTTTTATGAAACATCGAATAAAGTTGATGTTATATTTTTAGTTTTGTTTATGTCAACAGCAACGAAACGGTTATTAGGCTTCTCCATTGAACATGCTAACAGTACCTCAAAGCATTTCAGTGAAACTGGCTAATCGAGACATGTAATCGGGTTTCATGGGACAATTGTATCCTCGTTACTGCTGTCTGTGTGATAAAAACATGATTTAATACGAAAACTCGACGAACGATCAATATAGACACTAAACCGAAACACTCCAGACACAGGCTTATCCAACCTGACCATTATTCAGATGATTCAAAAATACTTTACGATTAAGACAACGAGAGTAATTAGCAAATTATAAAGTCCACTTAACCTCGGGATGGGGAAACGAGTGTGTTGGTATGGGCTTCAGTTAGTTTATCTTTATTAAAACGGGCACGTGGCCATAGACAATAAAAGAAATTAAATTGATAATCAAAACAGATTTTCTTCCTGTTAATTGTTATCACCCAACCAAACGAACTTATCATTGAATATAGACACATGGTCAGCTCATTGGAAACATTTCTATCGGTATCGGGAGCGTAAATACAAAACATCCCGTAGCATTTTACAAAATCTGTCAATCATAGGCAATTCTTTTACCGACCAGTGACTTCTGTTGATTGGAATTTGTGAGAATTTAACCGGATTAAGATACTGATACCTAATTTCAACAAATCTGTTACAAACCTGTTTTCTATTTCTCTATGATAGTTAATATAAGTATACACAAATCTATGTCACGAAAGGTGTATCTCACTGTGCGTGGTGCCAATATAAATGGATCGTGTGTGCCATCACTGGCATCTCTCCGCCACATTTAGTTATAGGAAACATAACGGGTAAATTACGAAACTAAATGCAGTCAGTGATGAATTGGGATTGTTTTTACAATGTAGACATTTATTAAAACATTTATAATTTTACGGGCACAAGGAAACATGGGCTTGAGCATTTATCAACATTTTGCAACTTGTTATTCGTTGAACTTGTACTCACAGTTCCAACAAATAAAATGAGGGAATAGAACCACATTCGTTTGTCTATCTGCGTTTTATTGAACAACTAAATATCATCTGCCAACAACCACACTTATGCAGAAGACAATCAAGATGTCTCTATAATAAAGACACCCAGACCGGTTAAGGAATATAACGAGAGTCAGTGTCACATGACATTTGACAATACACAGAAACGGTTGGACTACCATTGCTCACGGTTAAACTCCAGTCAAACTCATTGCAATTGACAGCAATGATAGTGATTGAACCAGTTACAAGCGTGATGTAAATCCTGGAGGTTTTGTACATAAGGGTTCAACTCAAAGTGTTAAGCACATCGTATTGATCAAGAGAAACGAAGGTGAAATTTTTTTTCAAATTATGTT
>JAVFBX010170803.1:0-14984 GCA_034783855.1 Mopalia kennerleyi
CCCCCCCCCCCCCCCCCCCCCCCCCCCCCCCCCCCCCCCCCCCCCCCCCCCCCCCCCCCCCCCCCCCCCCCCCGGTACGCGGCGTCCTCCCGGTATTCCACCGTAATTATATATATAGTTAATGAACAGTGTAAAGTGGACAATCCGTCGTCATATAACGGAAATACCTGAACGGAAATGAGTACGACGGTAAACCCCAATCAATCAATCAAACCAACAAACAAACAAACAAACAATCAAACACAAACGCACTCATATGTCAAAATATATTGTCAGAGTGTTGCAGAGATTATTCCGGTCTTATGCTTGTGCGATTGCGTTTTTTATTCTCTCCTTGGACTTTATATGCATTTGTTTAGGGTATATTAAAACAAAAGGGGGAGGAAAGAATGTGTTTTTAAACTATAACTATATTTCGAATTCTGGTTTATTATACAGACATGAAGTAACCATCAGACATACAGAGCTCAAAAGGCTGTGACAGTTCAAGATGAAGATATTCCTTGGGATTGTACTTTTTTTTTGTTTGGTTCATGGGGCCTCGGGATTTATGGCCAGGCTGTTTGGCCCGAATGGTATTCTTGGAGGACGTGGACAACAGAGGACCCCGGGCACAGGACCACCCTCCATTTGCAGCACAAACAATTGTTTGTCTTATACAGTTATAAAGAAAACAGCGGTAAGTTATTACTTTAATTTGTAGAAATATATTGTCATGATTTGTATTTATTTATTTCTTACATAAGAAATAATTATATAAATGTATCATTAATCTGGAATTATATAATATGTATATATTTTATGAAACAATAATGTTTATAAAACAACCTCCAGCGACTTTTCAAAGAAAATTTTGCTTTGAAGCACTATTTATCGAATTCAGGTTTGTTTGATTGATTGGGTTTAATATCGTATTTAACGGTATTTCACTTACATGAAGGCAGATTCTCAGTTTCACACAGTTTATTGTTTTTTTAATACGGTGGGAATCAAGGGAGGAAACCTCGTACTATACACACTCGCGACTGCCTGAGTCTAGTTGTGTAAATGGCTGATGGTGGACAGACTAACTCGGACCCATGAACAACATGTCGAAGCAGGATTAGTATAGGGCGACCCACTTTTCGCTTAACCATGGCCTCGGGCCGAGCATTATTTGGAACACTCTATTAAAGTAAGCTGCAATCGTATCCTCGCGAGTGTTTCTATAGTGGGCGAGACTAACACAACTTCCGTAGGCCTACACCGTACCAGGCCATCACGCATTAAATTCCGCCATTAAGTGGGGCGACGTTTGCCATAACCCAGCAAATAAAAGAAGGGGAACACAAGATGACCCTGGAGTATCTTAGAGTCGATGTCACCACGTAGGAAGAAGAATAGATTATATTTTTAAATGAGTATGCTATAACACATTTCTATCTATAACAAAACGTTTGCACTTCACTGGCACTTACTCCTCGTATCTATAGTTCAAAATTCAACAGAAACGGAACACCTGGGAAACTGGCGAATGAAACATCAAATAGAATGATTCGACTCTCACGAATTCCTTCTATGTCAGGAAGAAGGCTGCAAAAACTCGTTCTTCTTGGGCGAAACTTATTTGCAAAATTGTTATATCTATTAGTTTTGAGTTAACAGTTCCAAAAAGCGATCTTAACCTTAGGTTATCTTGTCTGATTGGATATTGTTGTTCAAATTTATTTTACTTGCCATGTCGCCATTATATGTAAGGTAAATTATTCGTGCTATTGAATAAGTTGTTCTGCCTCGACAGGCTTATGAACGCCGCCGGTATGAGGGAATAACTGTTGTGATCACCGAGAACTCTCCGGGTTGGATGTCAAGCATGAAGACTTTCTCCAAACTAAGGGGTTACTTCAGAGAAGGGGGGAATTCTCAAGGTGAGATTATTCCTCTAACTGTATGAGTTAAACTTTGAGATCGTTTATTGTATCCTGGCTCATATCTTTAAATGACATTGCTGTTTTGCGCTCTTATATACTTTAATGAATTTGTATATTTATAAGATATAAAACAATTTAAAAAATGTGTAACCTAGACGAGTCGCTTGGCGATATTTTATCTGTTGCGACTAGTAGCAAAATATGTTTAATTTTGCTTTATTTCAGGTGTTAGGATGAACCTGACATATCCGGTCATCAAACTAGTAAACGGTTCCTCGCCTGTGCTGACGATGATGGCGTTGTCCTCAGATAACAGCTCTACGCCGCCAACACCCACTACGCCATCACTGGAGATTGCCGTGCTACCTGCCATGGAAGTTCTAGCCAAGTATATCATATTCCTATTAGATACATGACAAGAGAAATATTAAGGGCTGACTGGTATATGAAGTGATCCAACCGTTTACTGGAATCACATGGTCAAGTCTTAACTGTCCAATAAACACAGTCAGAAAATTGTAGAATGGCGGCTTAATTGTCTGGACTACATTCTTTCAAATAATAGTTTTTACAAAAGAGGATGGTTCTATATGTAACCATTACGACAAAACGGTACTTTAATTTAAGCAGAAAGGAAGAAGTAATTGAAAAAGTTGCCGTGAGGGCTCTGAACAGAACCATAAAGGGTTCCGCCAGAGCCACGACTGCTTGACGAACCTTAGATTTGTTCCATTAGAGCCATATCTGTCTTAGAGTGTAATTAAGTCCGTATTTACTGCCCGCGATTTTGTGTCCTACTCCAATCGTCGCAGTATTTATTATCTGATGGGCCGTAGATTGGATTTCCGAATGATTCTTAGTTGGCAAAGTGGCCTGTATCTTGTATCTGTTCCAAAGTAAAGAAAATACCGTGAAAAGTTGCATTAGAAGCCGCGCACCTAGTTACATGTTTCCGTGATTTACTAATGTGTCTTTTTAAATATAAATACTCAACTTGTATTGGGTATAAACATGTTTGGGAAAAAACTAATAAATAATGTTCAGGTTTGTTTGTCTTTTAGATCACACAGACTTCGGATGTTTGGTTCTGACCAGGCAGAAGCGATACAGGATTTCAGGAATACCCTTGGTCCGAATGTTACTTTGGTGTCTGACGCCGCGTTTATAGCGGAATACAATTCCGGCTACAAGTTTTTCGGACGTGAGGGGGAGATTTGGCTGATAGCTGGCTATCCGAACAACCCAGATGCTCCTCAAATACCAGCAGTTGATCCCGCTTTGTATCAACCTCCCGAGCCCGTAGAGCCCACGGAAGCAGCGGAAATTTAAAGACATTATACAATTTATTTTTCCAGAGATTCAGCGTAGCATTTGTTGTATTAAGCATCCAAAATATCATCTTCCTATGCTAGAGTCAGTATGTGTAAGGCGAGACTTCCACAATACTATCCCTTGCTGTAATTCGAAGGGAAAACGTGTCACAAAATTTCATTGGACTATGGTAGAAAACACGTAGGCTAATCAAAAAGGCGTTTACACATCAAGCAAACAAGCTTGGCGCCAATTGACATGTCTGTGATGACGCCAGGACTCGTTAGTGGTACTAATATCGTGCATGCTATTACAAAAATAGCCTACTTGTCGTCCTGTGTTTAGACCGTCTCTTTCTTATTCTAAGCTTATTCTAAGAAAGTCCCCATCTGATTGGGTAGAGTAAAGAGAGGTCATCCGAAAGTAGCCGTGGTCAACTCTAGCTAACTCATGTTTTATCACCTTTGGAGGCAAGGTATTAAGAAAGAAAGAGAGGCTTAAGGCGACGATCTTCTTTTCCGCCTTGCCTGGGGAAGATGCAACCACACAAGCAAGCTAACGAACTAATATATGCCGAAACTGTCAGTCTATACTTTCACCAAAAGTAGTTAACGATCAGAGGGCGCCTGGTTTTCATTCCGGGCTTTGCTTATTGGCTTCTAAGAATCATTGTCTTTGTTATCAGCCGTATATGGGAGGATGGATCATCACAGCAGCACAACGCCTTGGGCGATTTGATATTTCTCTGCCAGGGTACGATTTCATCCAATCCTTCTGGAATCCTAGAGCTCGTGGTTTTATTGTGAACGAACCATACGATGGCATGTCCGAAACCCAGATAATGGAACCCTTGGTCAACTCCCATCTGGGTCTCATTGCTCTCTTCTTCAGAGGTCAGTGTTTTATTACTTGATTATTGATGTACCGTTCCAGGTAAAAGTTCGTCTATCGCTCATCAGGTATATGATGTGCTTCAGGTAAGCGTCATATAAGTGAAATACCATTGAGTACCCCCCAACTAGACCAATAAACAAACAGCTTTTGTTTAAGCTAGATTCAGTGTTTTTAGCTGTTAAACTTTGGCATTTGTGTTTCGTATACGCATTTATTAAGTGAGTAAAGATAGCAGTTTTTCAGGACTATATAGTTTAATATAGTTTTGTGTTATTTATAACAAGGTGAAATATCAGGATGTCCTTCACTCGTATGTATTATTCCACTAAATGTAAGCTTGTTATTACTTTCTAAATGTTGGCACTGTGTGGACTACTTTTTGGGAGTGATGTCTGTCCTCTTCAAATTAAAGCTTATTATGTTTATTACAATCGCATATCCTTTAAATGCATGTATAACTTTGGTGCTTTGCTCAGGCATATGAATTCCAAATTGGACCTTTCACACGTAGTGCTACTCAGAAGGAAGAGAGACACGTTGTTCGGAGTAGTCTCGCGTGAACCAGACTCTTCTCGCGTTAACTTCGGACACAGCTATATAGCCGTGGTCGAAGTTTACGCGAAAATAGTCTGGTTCAAGCGAGACTATGGTCGGAGTTGCATTACTTGTGTACTTTAAGATTATCACTGGAACAGATGGTTTACATTTTTTTCACATGGTCCTGTAAACACAGAAGAAAATCGGACAAGTTCTGCTTGTTTTCGCTGAGTTTTATGTTTACCATGGATCCGTGTTGTCTACGTTTTTATTGGACAACTGAAACTGTGACCTTTCATGAACCCCAGTAAACTTGACCTAATTGAGGAATTGCGTTTAATCTCAAAATAGCGACAAACAAAACACGGGGAGCGCTTTTGAGATCTGATTTTAATTAGATTGCCCAATGGTAAGGCAATTGCCCCATGTCTTGGTGCCCTCTTCCTAATGAGCTACCACAAGCAGATTTAAACTTTTTTTCAGCAAGTTTACATAGTTTTGCAAATTTGGCAGCACGGTTTGCGGCCTATACTTGTCTTGTATCTGTTGATTGCCTGTTGTCAGTGACACCAGTGGTTCATACATTGTGTGTAAGCCAATTCGACTGAAGCGCATAGCTATAAGTGAAATAACCTCACATGCGGTGTAGCCCTCTCACTAAGAACCGTTGTTTGAAGAGTAGCAATGCTGCCTTTTCTTAGCACTGGATGCAAATGAACTTTCCAACATTATGGAAACACTTCATATCTTGGTTGTGCTAGTGTCTGTTATTGTTGGAAAACACCTTCGTCATATAAGTGTAATACCCTTTAACACGGCATAACAAAGCAAGCAATCCAGCAAGCAAGCAAGCATTAATCATTCAATCAATCAATCAATCAAGTACGGTGTATGGCCTACAGAAACACAGACTAACTAAAACCAGTCTTTTTGATTTCATAGAACGCAAGTCAAATAATGAAATATGTCAGTTGGTAAATTCATTTAATTCTTCATAAATTTGACAGATATGGAGAAGGCACGTGGTGCAGCTGACGTCATCGTGAGGATTAGTGAAGCCCAATGTGAGCTGGATAGCCGATTCGTGTTCCGGATGTCGGCAAGTACCGGGAAGCTGATCTCGGACCGCGTTACCTCCCAAGCGACAGAGCTAGTTTGTTTTCTCAAGAAAAATGGCACCGACGAATTTTATTTTATGCTGGGATTTCCCGTCATTTTCCTAGCCAAATTTTACCTTGCGACCAAGGAGGCTAAATATCTTGAAACTGCCAAGAAAATTATAGATTTTGCTTTAACCTGTGACAAAAGTCTATACACATTTTATCTGAGTCACAAAGTTGCATACGGCGCATCCATGTTGGCTCGAATAACAAAAGAAGAGAAGTACGTTACTCTTGCAACACGTATCGCCGATCACTTGGTGGACGAGCAGGATACTACTGGGTGCTTTTCCGCCTCTAAAATCCCGGTCCTTGATGACCGCTACGACCAAGCTGGAGAAATCGGGACATGGCTGCGCGAAATCTACTCCGAGCTGAATGGAGTATAGAATGGCGTTCTTGAACATTTCTTGAAGTGTACATAGTATACGCATTTGCCCTCCTTCATATCGTTTCTGTTTACAACACAGTATATAATCACGAAGCAAGTTACAAATGAGCTACAGACTAATTATCGAGATGAGTAAATGTATGGAGACAAGTATATTGCTCTAACAAAATATGTCGGTCTTATTGATGAAAATTCTACTTGTAAATTTGTGTATTGATTGATAAATAAAATAAAACCGCAACAGACCAATCAACTTTTGAACAATCTTAATTAATAGTTTTTGTTTTCCGAAGTCTTTCAAAGGATATACGCCTTCAGCCAAGGGCAATACTGCCTTTTGTGTCGTTTACAAAGCAAATATTAACTGTATCCTTTTTGGGGATAACTATTTCTTAGTTTGAACCAATTCTAGTTCAGAAAATGTTGCAAACTGGGACTCGTACATGACGGGGACCGAACACACGACACTTCCGAGTCCGATGATGTAATCAGCAGTAAATTCCGCCAGTTAAACCCCACGAGATGCGCGTTACGGTGTTATTACTGATTCTAGGTGCGATATTGAGCCAGGTTACTGTTATTCGAGGTTATTAGACAGTTTGTTGGTGCCGTGGGCAATGTACGCACACACCGCCGTCAAAAAATTCCACAACTCTTAGCTTGATCTTCAAGTTTGCAAAATAACCCATGCCGGAACAGACTCCTTTCCATTTGCCTTAAGTAAAGGCCTATTTTAAGTCATTCTGTAAGATTGCCTGTTACTGCGGCAAATTTGTTTTCAAAGTCTGTTAAATGATCGAGGATGTCATCGGATTTTCCTTATATTTAAAATATATATAATTACAGATCATATAAGTGAAATACCCCAGAGTGAGACATACAACTCCAATGATGCGATCACAGAATTTCCACCGTATTGAAGTAGGACGGATTGAGAAGTGGACAATCAGTCGTCATATAAGTGAAATACCCTAGATGACGACGTACAATCCCAATAATAAAATCACAGATTTTCCACCGTATTGAAGTAGGATGGACGGAGAAGTAGAACTCAGTCGTCATACAAGTGAAATACCTTACATTGTGACGTTAAACCCCAATTAATTTGCAATTGAGCTACTAAACACGTTGAGATGTTTCGATCCTCAAAGTGCTTTGGCGCAATAAATCAAGAAGTTCTTTTGTTTTACTATTACGCCCAGTCAATGCCTTACCCAATCTTATTAAAATCAGATCTTAAAAAAGCTCCCCGTGGTTGTGCCTGTATCCGTTAGCAACATAAAAATGCGCAGTCGAAAAACTTTGCTTCGTCGGCGGAAATCTTTGGCAAGAAGAATTGAGAAGCAGCTCTGTGACTGGTCGATTTCAGAAACTAATCGACATTGTAAGTAGGGTGATTGAGCAAAACACGGGGAGCGTTTTGGGGATCTGATTTAATTAGATTGTGCATTACCACGTATCGGCCACATTTTAAAATATAGTCGATTCTACTTCCTACGTCGAAACATTGACACTACGATACACCCGAGCCATCTTGTTTTGCATTTCTTTTATTTCCTGATATGAGGCGAACACAATGGCCAGGCATGCGTACGAGAGTTGCCTTAGTCTCGTCAAATATATAAACTCTCGCTAGTATACGTTTGGGTTCGGCCATTTACACGATGGAATAATCTCTGATGTTATTTAACCATTCTCATGATGGGAGATAACTCTGTTAGAAATTTGCTTCAACGGTCAGTGGTCTTCGGTTCTACGTTTTGTTTAAATTGGATATTCATGCATTATTTAAACAACGAAGCAAGCTGGGTTGTTATGGTTTTTTTTATGAATTAATCCGCGACATTACACTTTTTCTCGGATGTGACAGAACGAGATAACACTCGCACAGAATGTGTATCGCTAAATCCAAATGTTTTGTGTCAAAGCAGTTCGCGGATTTGTTAAGATAAAAAAACCATCAAATTAGTTTGCTCTATTAATTTATTCAGTAACAACTGGTTGTAAAAAGAAAAAGAAAAGTTGCCTCATAGTATTATTTAAGTAGACTTTTATGTAAATCATAATATTTTCTGTTAGAACTCTACATCAATTATCTCCCATACCTCAATTATCCCGACAACAGTTTGATTTTCTGAATAGATCTAAACGAGTTATCTCCCATACATAAAACAATCCCTACAGCTCACTTTTTTTTGTTTTGAAAGTCCATATATAATCAACAGAGTCAGATATATAACTGATATTCAAATCAAGATGTTGTGAGTTCACTTATAAAAGGTCTGTAAGTTGATGGCGCAACGTTTGGTAAATCTACAGTACATATCTGTCAACCTAAGGCAGGGGTTTGAATTATAACAATTTGGTGAACTTCATTTAAATATGGAAGCAGGCCTTGTGTAACGTGTAAAGCAATTGTTAAATTGAACCGCAATATGCAGTATACTCGTACGTGCTAACTTGCAAGTTAGGATGTAAACTTACATGTTGTTGTAAATTTACAGCTAAATTTACTGGTTCCTTTTCTAACATGTTGCCATAATTTCTTAACAAATCTCAGCCTCTCAACGTTTGGGCAGTGAATGCATTGTTTGGGGGTAATGGGTTCCTACTCCCCCCCCCCCCCCCCGACACACACACATCCCCGCCCACACGCTTTAGATTTACTCCTGCCATCATTGAGGGAGGTGAACAGGAATGTTAAAATCGTGTAAGGTCTACAAGCTAGAACGATACCCCCTTCTGTATCAGATATCTCCATAGATCTACTGTCATTATATTCTATAAATAATAGACATGCTTATGGATTAGTCTCTATATATATATTACAACACTTTTCGTAGGAAATTGACTTTATAAGCATCATCTGAGTTTCTGTATAGGGCTATTACCATCTCGACATATCTGAGGGTTACATGTTCCAACTGGAGATTCAGACCCGATCAGAAATAGGTCTCTGAGAGTTAAACTGAAACATAGGATAATTCAGCAGCATCACTGTTCCATATAGATTTACATTTTGAAATGAATATTTAATATAAAATCCCCATTGGAAGCATAGACTTCCATTCTCTCTTCTTTTAAAACAGTAGATAATCCGTGATATTCGGCGGAATTTAGGTAAATTCGGCTGTTCAATATCATACATGTATCTGGCTCCGATGCCGACAACAGCTAATCACAGGTCAAATTGTACAATATAAATAAGTGTTTAAATAATTGTTTTAGGGTCTCTGCTTTATGTTTACTTCTTTCCGTACCAGTCAAATTGACCAAATCGTTTCTGTTCAACCTTCTCCTCTTGCTTCCCTGAAGAAACAAAAAAGGAAGTCAAGTTATAGCCACGGTCCACAGTAAACAATTTCAGAACGATAATTCGCTCCACAAATCTATTCCTGAATTCAATTTTATAAATAAGGAATCAGATCCGTCTGTTTTAAAATAGCCCTAGTGTCACTCATTTAAATCTATAATATAAACAATCCCTTGACATGTGCAGCAATATATATGAATTTACTCTTTTTGCGATACAAAAGTTTAAAGACCGTAAAACAAGAGCATAAAAAACATGTCGTTTAAGCCCGCATTTACCAAAATGTTTTTTGTCATTAGCCGACGTCACTTCCGATATTTAAAAGTAATCCTTCTCCGTTATGCTGATTTTGAGAAATAATAAATAATTGACACCGCTGACCCTTTACATGAAAGCGGATGTAGTATTCTAGGATTACTGACGGTAAGTTGACCTGACAGGTTTTAATTTTGTCGCACGCGACCATGTAACTGACATTTATATAATACATAGCAATGGTTTTCTGAGCTTGCATATCTGCCATATACACTAGAACCACTAACCTGGAATTTTTCGTATAGCTGGAAGAAAAGCTATAGCAAGTTTTGTCCAACCTTCCCATTTTGTTCCCGTGATGCAACAATTCTCATGTCCTGCGGAGAGATACAGATATATCGTAATAATATGCACGTTTGAAATGGTTTCCCAGTAAAAAGCACCCTCTGTGGTCTGAGTACAGCCATGATGGCTTTACTCAGCACTGGAGGAACATTCACATTCCAACGAAGCAAATCATGTAACATTTTATCGTTGTGTTTTTGGTGTAACTAGGCCTATATTTGGTGCGAGTGTAATGCCCCTGACCACGTCGTTAAAATCGATCAATTGATAAACTATCAATGACCAACAGATCGATCCATAAAGCAATTAATTAAGCACAATTGTAAGTTAATTGAATAGTGTCCGTTCAACTTAGACATTATATTTAAATATAATCCGAGAGAATGGAATCAAACACATGTATTGACAGCTTAACAACATTTCTGCGATAAAAAGATTAGCCGGAAAAGATGCAAGGGACTACAGACTGGCCATTTAGTTTCCGTGGGACTGACTTTCTCTGAGATTTCATGAAAACCTCTTGCATAATTATCAGCATTCTCTCCAAATTCTGGGGGAATTAGAAACCAAGTCCATTTATAATAATTCTTATTTACCTATACGTTTCTAAAGGAAATCCACAGAGATTTAGGTTTACAGGGCGCTACATACTACAAAGGAATGGGGTGACATTTCTTAATTTAGTTGAGATATTAGTTGACGATTCGAACCAAAAAACTAAATTGGCCGAAACTGTATAAATGCCCTTATCATTGCGTTCTGCAACTACCTTTTTTCTCCCAAAGAAATACCTTTGTATTATTCTGTAATCAAGCCTGTTCTTCAGCAGAATCTGATACACATTCACTATCTGTTGTAGTTGTGCCTTTTGCTGCGCACTTACCGTTTGTTTGAAATTTTTAACTTCATGGCTGAAAACTAGGACTTAGTCTTAAAGAGAAGTACAAATCTAAAAACCATTGGGTATATCCTTATGGAAGCTGGTAGATACATTCACCCTTAACTGTAGTTGTGCATTTTGCTTGTATGGGTTCCCCAATAGTCCCCACCCGTCTGAACGGTCCGCGTCTGTCCGGATGACTCTAATCTTTTTAAGCATTGATTTTATAGTTCTTTACCATAGTAACCTAATCGATTTGCGCTATATACAAATCCGTGGATACCAGGGTTTTCACGTCGCTGGCCATGTTTTTACATTCTTCCTTAGAAGACAGCATGTTACATACAATAGTTTGCCATGTATTTGGTTACCATGGCTACCATATGGTCATTAAGGCTCTTTATTCCACCCCATGCGGGCATATATTGGGTTCACTTATACTTTTGTTAGACGTTTAACGAGATAATTGTGCGTGCAAAGGTTTACAAATCTGGTAGAGATTGCCATTGGCTGGTTGCGCTTTACTGTTTTTGCGTGAATCGGGAAGTGTCGTCGAATACTACCGATACTCGATTTACTCATGCCTTGAATGGGGATTCCCTCGCACAATGGTCAATGATGGCCCTTTATTTACATTACCTCAGCAGAACGTTTAACACAACCTAACTATACTTACCACATGTTTCTGTCAGAAAGATTTTAATCAAAGTGAGCCAGGACTCCCCGCTGATACAGGTATCTTCCTCTGGAGCCTCTATTAGTATAATCAAAAGAGTTAATTTTAAATGTGTCTTATTGTAAGTGAGCGTGTGTGCGTGTTGTTTGATCTCTCATATAAATTAAGGTATAATGTTACTATAATCCACCATGCTCGTGAATTCGTATGTGTACTCACGAAAACCCTTGAGATGAATAACCATACTGTTTCCATTACTATAACTAGATACATGATTTAATTTATCATTATATGCACCAATTACTACTTATCCACTTGTGCCGATTAACGTTACTTAATACTTCTATTGGCATATAATTTCAAGAATAAAATGTACACGGTATAAGCCCTGTTGTGCACATTTTTAATGAAATAAATTTTATTTTAAGAAACCGATTAATTAAATGACTCAACGATTTGTGCCTAAGAATCGCTTTTCATACTTGTCCCGTGGTTGTCCGTGTGTCTAAATGTAAGCTATATAACTCACACTTAACCATTATATTAAATAGTGTAACAGATTGGATAGTGCTGATAATGTTTTAAGACTAAACGTTGTTTACTAGAAGCAGTTTACTGTCCGCCATGAAGTATACTAATTGTGATGTATCGCACTGTACATTGGCCTACTTTGTCTTTGTTTGTTTGGTTGATTGATTGCGGTTTAACGTCGTACTAAACGGTATTCCACTTATATGACGACGGAATGTCCACTTCACACTGATCTTTTGCATAACAACAGTGGAAAATCCGGAGGAAACCTCGTAGAAACCCCCCAACCCCAAACCATCCCCAACCCGCGATTGCAGGAGTAACATCATGTGGTGGCTAACCGCTAGCCACTAAGCCACGGCCGCGGCCCCGCGCACTTTGTGTTGTTGTTCCACGTTATGCCTCTTATCTGCGTCGTAACCATGTCTTTGATATTGTCATTGTTTGTTGTCTGAGTGTCACAATGGAAAGATGAATGTTCACATTTTCAATAAATAAATAAATAAATAAATAAACAAAGGATTACATTAAGCCCATACAACATCAAGTTCGTTTACACAGTTTACACAGTGCGTCAATATTCAAAACTGTGGGCTGTACCCTGGCGGAGACCACAGCAGGGATAAACAGTATTGTAGGCTATTCCCGCGTCCCGAACCAGGGCCGAACAGTCAGCTGTAGTGGCTTGAACGTCTAAAGTTCTGGAAGGTGCCGGTAGCTCGTAAAAACTAAAAGATCGGTTCCAAGTAAAAACGGTCCAGGATTATTATTCTCCCGATTGTGAGTGCTCGTTTACAACTGAACTAATCGTTGATCCTGCGTAAGTTCCTTGAATCAAAGAGCTTAAACGTTGATCCTGTTTGATTTTTTTGTGGTCACAGTACAGTATATATCACCGAATTCAAACGAAGCATTTTCATATAGGCTGATGTTGTACGGAACGTGTGCTCGCTATTATGCAGTATTTCGACACCATGGTTATCTAAAAAAAAATTGCTTATCTGCGCATATTAATAACCTGGTCAAAAATGTTTTCTTTGTGTTGGTTTGAATATCTAGATTGCAACACAGACCGGTTCAGACCCACGACTTTAAGATTGCGTTTAAGATTGGTTGTGTATGCCGCATTGGCGTTTATTCTAAACAAATAACGGCGTACCTGTCTGATGGGTCAACACCCTTACAGCATAATCCTATAGGATTTTTCTGTAAGGATACGCACAGTGGGCGAATGTAAGACACAGTATCGAGACAAAACAATCAAAAGAAGCAAAGCACAGATCTACGGCAACTAACGCGTCCAGAAGTTCCCCCTAACTATCTTCCACGACCTTGAAGGTCAAAAGGACAAACACAAATATGCATGTTGAAGTAATTTCTATACTGGAAAAGCGCTAAAAGGGGTCTACAGGTTATTTTCCGTTGGTACCATTAGCTGAGAAAGCACTATTCTCTTTTGTGTGACTACAGTCCAAAGAAATAATTTGTCACAAACAGAATCTTGTTTGTCTTTTTGTAAGTGAATTAGATCGGAACATAATTGAATTTTGATCGAAGAAACACAGTTACCATAATAATAATGTAAAAACAAAAAGCCAAACTTACCACCACCTTCCACAACACAGAAGTAGCATAGCAGAGTAGCGACGAGAAGTAGTGAAATCCTCCGGTGTGTTTTAGACATCCTATCACTAGTTCACCACCTAATCGTGTTTGATCAAATACAGGTAAAATCTTGTTTGGGTGTGTTTTTGAACCAATAACTGTCAATTGAGACACCTATCATAGTATCATCGTTTTATAGCAATTGCGGGTTCGGTGTCAACTTACCATTCCCGAACATTCCGGAGTTTTATCGTTTGAAGACAATGTCTCAGCGTGGTTCACCCTACTAAATCGTTGTGACCAGGACACGATGGATGGACGTCTTTCTTTCATGCGGTCTATAACCATGTATAAACTATAATTCACAGTCTGAAATAACATAGGAAATTTATTGGGGGCTATTATTGAAAAATTATACTTTGATACGCTATAAACTGATATTTATTGCAGTAATTTAAAACCACATGGCACAGTTTGTTTTTATCAAACGTTTAATCCATTGATATACGCCCGTCTGTCCCAGAAACATCGTTCAATTAATACCCTTGATTGAAATGTACTTTTGCAAAATAAGTGGCCTTTGTAACCAGCTATTGCCTCAAACTTTGTTGCCTCTGCGTAAAACAGGGGAAAACAAATCGCGCTTTTATTGCTTATGTGAAACTGTTCTAGCGAGACATATGGATGTTACTTATTTATTCAGACGGAATGTAAACAATTAGGAGTAAACATAATTTGAATATTTGTTTAATCCGAGTGATAGGCGTCGCTAAGTTTGACCAAGACTCAGCTGTAATTAGATACCATACTAAACGTAAAGCTAGAAATTACAGGAATCTGCGAAGAAAATATAATTATTTCTATTAAATGTATTATCTTTGTGTTTACGTGGAGGACACTTTCACAAATATTCTTCAAAAATAATTAATTCACTCCGGAACTTAACGGAGAGCATGTCTATTTGTCTCACACACATTCAAAACACGGAGGGCAGCAGTTGTCGATGTATTTGACAATATTGCATGGAGTTTCCGGGAGATTTGTTTCTTGTCCTGACTCGTGGTAACTATTCCGAGTGTGGCATCTCTTATAAAAAAGCACCATGGTGTACCACGGATTTACCATTGAATGGGGCCAATGTACCGTGGTATACCATGGTATACCATGGTTTTACAA
>JAVFBX010170897.1:0-14982 GCA_034783855.1 Mopalia kennerleyi
CCCCCCCCCCCCCCCCCCCACAAGGTTTCCTCACAGTTATTAAAATATATTAAAATTTTCAATTAAAAATGGTCAGATTTCATCATCATGAGGGCCATGCTTCAGTTGTTAGCGTGGCAGTGCCTTAGTGGTTAGTGAGTGCACTTACTACAGCCTCCTTCGATGCGCTGTTCACAGTTCAACAGCAATCAGTTGTTAGCGTGTTGGACTACAGATCCTCCTGCAATGTACCTCTTAATACAGGTTCAAGTCCCCCTGGATCATAAGGATATGCAATAACTGGGGTAGTTTGTATAAATTTTACTCCCAGTGGCCCTCTGGTTAAGGGCAGTTTGTTTTAAGAGTAGCAATGCTGTCTTTACTTAATAGCACTGGAGGAAAATGACCTTTCCAACATTATGGAAACGCTTCACATCTTGGTTTTGCTGGTGTCAATTATTGTTGAAATAAACAGCCGTAATATAAGTGAAACACTAATCAATCAATCATTTGTTTAGTATTGTTTTTCATTCCAGACTCCATTAAGTTCTGAAGCTTTTTGGCCTTCACAAGAGTGTCAACAATAACTCTCAATTCCAATAATACTTTGCACATTAACCAATCCCCATGATCTCAATCAATGTGGACTTTTAGATATTTTAAAATAATTTTATTTTATTTACTGCTCAACATCCTGTCCTCACTTGTTAGAGCTTAATTTCAATAATATCTGATGTAGAGATATTTACCATGTGTGCCTAACTCAATAATCCCTATCACTTTCTCACCATGTTTAGAGCATTTCATGTGTGGGACATCTAAGCTCCCCATTCACAGAGGTTTGTTCGATTAGGATTCAATCTTGTACTTAAGGGTATATCACTTCTATGACAACGGATTGTCCTGTTCACACTGTTCTTTGCTTTAATACCATGGAAAGTACCCTTCCGATTGCCAGAGCCAGTGAGACTCACTCATCAGTACTCTTTGAATTCCTCAGAAGAACTGTACATCATGTTGGATGTTAAACAATTTTTGGCATTATAGAAGATGGATTTTGTTTAAATCACCTGGGTTCGGTTGTTCAAAGCTTCGTTATCCTAACAGCTAGTTAGATGACGTTGCGTCACAAAGAAATGGATGTCATGTTGTAATAGAAATTTTTTGTTACAAAACGTCCTCTAATGGACCGTTCACTTAACTGAGCTTTGAGGAACCAGCCCCTGACAAACATAATCTGCTTCCTGTAGAGGATTCAGTTCCTATCTGTTTAAAGGTTCAGAGCTGTATGTACTCCCAGATTTAAAGGGTAGGCAGGTAAAAGGACTTCACGAGGTTGCACACAGCAAGTAGATGATACTTTTTAATGCGTGGCCCATTTGTTTAAAGAGGTATTCCATGTAAATGTGCTAATAATAATAAATGTTATAAAAAAGTCTTTTGACAGGTTGTAGGATTTATATTTTATTAGATTTCAGTTTCACTTTGCAGACATTAGTTTTTTCTAACATAGGAATTTATTTTTATCATTTTAATATTAATAAATCTCAAGTAGTCATTTTTGTTAACAAACATGTTTTCATAACCAGGGAAGTAAAATCAGCCAGTAGTTGAAAATACCCTTTGCACATTAATCATAGCAGTATTTTTATTATTCTGTGGTCACACTTTTGTGCTTAGAATGGATTCTAGTTCGGACACAATTTACTTTTTTTTTTGTTCAGAAAACATTTTCATCTTTAATAATAAAATAAAAAATGGTCATGTAGTTGTAAATAAGAAAGCCATGGAGCATTTCAAGTTTAGATTGCCAGCCATGTAAAAACATTCCTAAAAGTAGCACTTGTTACAATTTCCCTTTAATAAACCAACATAAAAGGTCTCCAAAACACAATAATAAAAATTCTCAGTTGTTTAAGATGCTCCAATGAAACAAGGGTAAAATATATCGGCACAGAGGATGCCACCTTAGAATACAATCAACTACCATGTCTCCATGAAAACTACAATCAGTATTGACTTACAAAAATCACTTTCCTTGCACTAGTTTAAAATTAAAACATGGTTTTTTTTTTGAGCCTGCAAGATGGGCAATGGGAGTCTGTGGAGGGTGGCAAGGGAGGTAATTTCATCCGTGCAGGCCGGTACTCTAATCATAATGTCACAGTATTCTGATAGTGTGACATTTAAATGATGTGAAACTCATTTATCCATTTTGATGTTACTAAAATAGCCAGAAATCTCCACCATTGTGACATAAGAAGACCTCTTGCAATGTCCATTTTTTACAACATTTTAAAAATGAACAAATGTTCACCCAATCATACAATAGAACAAAACCCACAGAAATAGTTGAAACTGACAGAGAGTAAAGCCTGAGTTTGTAGTCCAATGAAAAATGGGGATGTGTGGGGGGCGGCCACATTTCAGCTTCCCCATAACATGTTCACATGATGTCATTCCGTCTTCTTTCTTTCAATCAGGACAGAAAAAGTACATATACAAACAAAGTGTTCAGAAAAGAATAGACATTCCAAAATAAGTCTAAATAAACTGAAGAACTTCTAGTCTTTCCAGATGATGGAGATGGTGACATTCTATTTTCTCAGCACACTTTTCCTTCTGGTAATAATTTATGAGCTGACGTAGATTCCAAATCTATCTTGCATCCATTCAGGTTATTGGGTATTGCATACACACCCAAATTAACCGGGCTGAAACAAATCAGTAATGAAATTAGGTATTTGGAGTGAATATTGAGTGTTTGAATAGGGTTTTACACCATACTGGAGATTATTTCATTGAATAATACGATAGTGTGCCAGTCGAATGGGTGAATGAATCCATCCTCAATATCAATTGCAACAAACAATGTTAAGATGGCAGACTCATGTTGCCCCTTAGCTCTGAGATCACCGGGCAACAGAACATTCCTGCCAACCAACTACCGGTACATTAGTCTTATTAAAGAGGTCTTCTTATTTTATTACCTTGGATAAGGATGTAACAATATATCTGACTTAATCTGGTTATACTAGGGAATAGGATGTAATAATGCATTTGACTTAATTTGCTAAAACTACGGAAAGGGTGTAATAATGCATTTGACTTAATTTGGTAATACTAGGGATACGAGTGTAATAATACATTCAACCCCCCTCCTACAGAATTGTTCTTACATTTCGCCGTTTTACTTCTAAACTACTGTGAATTTTTCAACACATGTATATATATATTCTGAATTGTCTTTTTCTGCAGAAAATGAATACCTAACTTATTTTTTTCTAAAACTAATAGAAAGAAATAAAACAATTTCCACCTCTTTTTCAAATTGCTACTTCTTTTACACCATTTAAGTCAACTATTCAATTTTACATCAACGTCTAATACTTAATATGAACCAAAAAACGATCATTCAGTTTTTTCAGTTTTCTTGCAATATTACATATATAAGATTTCTCTCAAAGAACTTATAAGATTTCTGACTTGCCTACATATATAAGAGTTTTGACTTGCCTACATATATAATAGTTTTGACTTGCCTTCATGTATAAGCGTTTTGTTTTGCATACAATTATAAGAGTTTTGATTCGCCTACATATATAAGAGTTTTGACTTGCCTAAACATATAAGAGTTGTGACTTGCCTACGTACATGTATAAGGGTTGTGACTTGCCTCATATATTACTGCTAACATGTTTGGCTAGTTTTATAATACATTGCAACAAAAAACCATTTTAAATGATAAACTCTGTTTGCCGACAGATCAGTGTTCTGGTTTCATGTTGAAAATAATGTATAAAGATCTAAATTATCAAATATACATGTAGTTAGCAAACTTAGTAACAAAGAACTAAAAAGACATCGATCTGTAGGTTTGCTCACCTATTGTCAATAACTAATTGAGCTAAGCTTCCTTCAAATTGAAAGGCCTCTTCCTGTTTGTCTTCCGGGGCAGATTTGATTGCTACAGAGACCGCTCCGTCCGGCTCTAAATTTCCCCAGAAGTTCCCTTTGAATTTAATCTCTCTAATGTCAGTCTCGTCAATTTGTACAAATATCCTGTGGAAATAAAACATAACACATGGTACAGTGGTTCCTTCTTTTTTACTAAATGTAGATGACGGATTACTCTTTTAACTATTTGCTGCACGGTATTTTCACCTGCCCATGACAGTAGTGTTCTCCAACAGCAATTGCCATGCTAAAAACAACCATCAAATTCCTGTGCTGCAAAGAATTTATGCACTGCTTCACTGGTGATTGTGCCAGGGCTTTTGCTCTGGACAGCGAAGAGACTGTATCTGTCATATGAGCAATGATCTCTGTTAATCACCTCTACCATCAAAGTAAATTGTGCCATACCTTCCCTGTCACAGTTAACTGTGCCATACCTTCCCTGTCACAGTTAACTGTGCCATACCAACCCTGTCACAGTTATAATTGTACCATACCTTCCCTGTCACAGTAAACTGTGACATACCTTCCCTGTCACAGTAAACTGTGCCATACCTTCCCTGTCACAGTTAACTGTGCCATACCAACCCTGTCACAGTTATAATTGTACCATACCTTTCCTGTCACAGTAAACTGTGACATACCTTCCCTGTCACAGTAAACTGTGCCATACCTTCCCTGTCACAGTTAACCGTGCCATACCTTCCCTGTCCTAGTAAACTGTGACATACCTTCCCTGTCACAGTAAACTGTGCATACCTTCCCTGTCACAGTAAACTGTGCATACCTTCCCTGTCACAGTAAACTATGCCATACCTTCTCCATCGATTTAAACTGTGCCATACCTTCCCCATCAATTTAAACTGTGCCATACCTTCCCGGTCACAGTAAACTATGCCATACATCCCCCATCACAGTAAACTGTGCCATACCTTCCCCTTCACAGTAAACTATGACATACCTTTCCCATCACAGTAAACTATGACATACCTTTCCCATCACAGTAAACTATGACATACCTTTCCCATCACAGTAAACTGTGCAATACCTTTTCCATCGCAGTGAACTAAGACATACCTTTCCCATCACAGTAAACTGTGCCACACCTTTCCCATCACAGTAAACTATGACATACCTATAATACCTTTCTCATCACAATAAATTAAGTCATACTTCCACCGTCACAGTAAACTGTGCCTTCCCCTCCCCATCACAGTAAACTAGGCCATACCATAAACTGTTCCGTAACTTTACCGTCCATGCAAACTCTGTCATACCTTTCCCATCCCAGTAAATACCTCCCCATCATAGTAAACTGGGACATACCTTCCTCAGCACCATTAACTGTGCCATACATTCCTTATCTCTTTGAATTGTGCCATACCTTTCCCATCACTGTAAACGATGTAATACCTTTTCCATCACAGTAAACTGTGTCATACCTCATAGGTGTCTGACCAGTTTTTTCCCCATTATAATTTCAGACACCTTGGGATCTTCACAAATTGCATAGCTACATACTCACCTTGACTGTTTTTCCTCTGTCCATATGTTGACATAATGCCATTTGTTATCAATTTGCAGTTGAGCTAATTGAGTGTCATCTTCAATGTTGTCATGAATCTCTACCCCTTTCTTCGTTAGACGTAGGGAAAAGTCAAGTCTCTGTCAAATAAATCAAATGTAATTTTGTTAATAAAAATCTTTGACTGGTGAGTTGATACCTTGAATACTGTTTCTAATCAATTTTCATGATCTCTACAACAATATACACTACAATTAATGTCTTTTCTATCAATACAATTGTGAGCATTCAGGTATAACAATTGTAAATACATTAAAACAAAACCCGAGAGTGGTTACATTATTACTATATGAATAGCTATGGACTTTCACTGTGACTGTCAGGTCATTCGTAGGCCAATTTCTTTTCTGAACACAGCCACACTTTAAAGCAGCAGTTCAATAATTAACACTACATCAATATATCACGAATTCACTAAGATTTGGTAAAAGTGAAAACTGGTTCATTATAAATATTACCATCATAAATAATACGATAGATAACAAATTTTCAACACTGTCTCTTCATTGTTGGTCAACATGTGTTGGTTTGAGACTCTAGTGATCAGATCCAAGGAGACAGAACCCAGCTATAATTCCTTAGATAGACTAGAGTTCAAACAGTCCCAATATTATACTGGAAAGACCTCTAACAGGAACGTATTAATGCTCTGTACTGCTTCTTCATTGTATGTCTTGGCCCTCTGTCTATTGTTCTAAAGCTCTGAGTACAGGCACACTTAGCACTGGAGGAGCATTAATTATCACACTTCAGAATTTATGGTCATCTTAGTGTGACCATTTATTTTCTGTTGAAGAACACCTCTCTCATATAGTGAGTGAAATACCTTGAGTATGGCATTAACATGAATCAATCAGCCCATTTCAATAATTGTTTTCGGTTAAGCACTGTAGCGGGAAGTTTAAATCAAATACTAGGGCTGTCGCCATGTGACAAGATAACTCTTACTGTCAACGTGCTTTTTCAATGAATACTTAGTCCCAATGACAACTTGATGGAACCCCAAAATCTGAAAATCTTTCACTAATCACAAAACTTCATCCCCCATGTGCTGCTCTATCAATGTATCTCTGTGCCCACTTTCTTATGGTACAATTTGGAGTAATGATTTTTGATTGGTTGATTTTTTTCATTATTCTTTATGGACCAATCAAAATGCTGCCAATTAGGGAAATCCCCTTAAGTCATAACTACAAATCGTAGGATTACCCTGAGAACTTCCCTTTAAGATTTGTCCCTTCCAGTCCTTTCATAGTGAATTATGGTATTAAGTTAACAACTTCACTGAGCAAAAGAGGCCGGTTGCTCGAAAGGCTATTTAATTTAATCCGCTAATAGATGTTGTCACGCCAGGTTGAAAATCTATCTCTAACCTATATTAGCGATTTAATCAGGTATTAGCGTATTAGCCAGTCTTTCGAGCAACTGGCCCCAGACCAATGAATAACAAATGTCTTATATTTTTGTAAAATAATATGTTGGTAGGGATACAAACCCACAAATTATGTAACATGAATATTGAATTATGCACAACTGGAAGTCTAACTAACACAAAACAGGATGAATAATTAAGGGTAATTGGGGAGGGAGAATATCATATGGGGGGGGGGGGGGGGGGGGGGTATTGTACAAGGAACAGCAAAGTAAGACAAACATTGGGAGGCTTATGAACAGTTAAAGCACTAGCTCAGTGGCGAAACTATAAAATGTGCATCACAATCTATATCCAGAATTGTTGAGCCTTGCCATCACATCAGAACCTGTCAGCGCCTAAACATTAGTGCCAGAACCCCATCATGTAGCCATGGCAACAGAGTTTTGACCAATGATGAGGTTTCAAAAACTCAAGATGTCATCTAATCTGATGGCACAGCAATATCTGAAGAAACATAACGGAATAACAAAACTCATTCCACTGTCGTATACAGTACTCCTTTCTTGAGATAATAGTTAAATTTATCTTCAAAATATTGCTTTTATAAAAATAGTTGATGAATTATATTATGTTATCAAGACTGAAAAGAGGATGAGTAGTAACAGCTCTGGATTGAGAATGTACACATCTGGGTAGGCCTGTATTTGGGACATGTATTTCGTCATCAGGCGTGTCCAGTTAAAGAAAATTTTTCTAAACAGGTGTTGCAGGCTTGACAAAATTCCCATTAGCTACTGGAGTGTTCCTCAAAGCCTAGGCTACCTTCAACGAAAATATCATCATAGAGACCAGTACTGATCACAGTATGTTGCCATGGTAGTTATGTTCAACATAAGTTAGATGGCTTTGTAAAACAGGGCCCTGGGGCCCCTTTCACAAAACATTGTACAACAAAAAAATATTGTACAATAAAATTTCGTCACGTTAGATTATAGGTGTAAAAATATTGTACGAGATTTGATTGTCGTACTATTCTTCATGAAAGTGGCTCCAGGCCAGGACTTGTCTAGTTACACCACAACATAAGCAGCTCCTGGAGCATAAGGTACATTTGTAGGTGCATGATGTAGGATATAATACGCCTCAGATAAGCACATGGAATCCATTGTTGTTGGTTTTTTAGGCATAATATCCTGCATTAATTTTAGCACAAAGCAGGCAATTCAGAAATATATCATACTTTCATCATGATTACAAATCCAAGAATATATACATATTTATAAAGATCTATTATCTAGACTTATACAAACAAATTATTATATATTATCAATTGGAGACGTCTTTAACACAATAATAAGATAAACTGCTGGTTTCAATGACATTTTCTGAATGTTTTCAGAAGTTTTCTAAATGGTATTAACTTATTTACAATATTGTGGTTGAATTAAATCCTAAAGCAGCTTTGAACCCTTGATTACATAATGTTTAGTTTAGTTTATTAAACTGAGACTCATACAGATATATAAAATCCATTTTCAGAGCTGATGGGAGATGACATAAATATAACATGATTAGAAGACATGAAAACATAAAGCAGGACTAGAATTTTCACAGATAGATTAAATAATTAAAATTTACACAATTTCAGTTAGAGAAGAGTGTAAAACGTTTACTCCACTGACAACAGTCAAGTCAAAATTGGACCAAGTCTTGATTCTTTGGCACAAAAGTTATTTCACTTATATCACAGTTTGATGGGTGAAGGTATTCTGCCTATTAGCCAATGACAAAAAAAACAACGACAAGATAAAAGACACTCCAAGAACTAAATACCCTACAACTTTTAGCAGCTGAGACACTCAAATTTTAGGACAATGCAAGACCATAATGATAAAAAAAAAACTTGGGCCCATCCTCCTTGTCTTGTAGTTCATGAAACAGCAAGACAAGAGGACACTTCTGCCATTCACCCACCATCTAGACCTCGTATTACACCAGCTCCTCTGGCTAAGGGCACTACTTTTCAAAGCTAATCAAACTGTATTCACTAAGTTTTGTAGGAACAGCTATTTACCAACAGAACAAATACTTCAGACACAATACCATAAGGGTACAATTTGAAGGATTCAATACTGGTACGTATTTGTCAAAATGACATTTCTTGTCAAATAAACCGAAGAACATAATCACTATGCACCCTTATTATCATTTGGCTTATATGGCAGTATGCAAGGTAACTGTATGAAAGTCATCTGGCATTGGTCAGGAAATAAGTAGGTCATCTGGCAGTGTGCCAGGTAACTGTATGAAAGTCATCTGGCATTGGTCAGGAAATAAGTAGGTCATCTGGCAGTATGCAAGGTAACTGTATGAAAGTCATCTGGCATTGGTCAGGAAATAAGTAGGTCATCTGGCAGTATGCAAGGTAACTGAGTGAAAGTCATCTGGCATTGGTCAGGAAATAAGTAGGTCATCTGGCAGTATGCAAGGTAACTGAGTGAAAGTCATTTGGCATTGGTCAGGAAATGTTTAGGTCATCTGGCAGTGTGCCAGGTAACTGTATGAAAGTCATCTGGCATTGGTCAGGAAATGAGTAGGTCATCTGGCAGTGTGCCAGGTAACTGGGGGGAGGTCTTCTGGCAGTGTGCCAGGTAACTGGGAGAAGGTCTGGTAGTGTGCCAGGTAACTGCATGGGAGGTCATCTGGCATTGGTCAGGAAATAAGTAGGTCATCTGGCAGTGTGCCAGGTAACTGGGTGAATTTGTGAAGTCTTTGAATTTACAGCGCTCGACACAACACAAGAATTGGTGTTATGTAGCACATTAGCTCAGAGGCACAGGAAACTGGTTTCTACACCCTGCATCTTATTTGTGTAGAAACTGCTCCATAGTGTAAATTACAGAAATAACAGTAAAGCGAATGGTATGGATTTTCAGCTTAAAGTAAGCAAAGCTTTATGAATCTTAATTGATTATTATATGCATAAGCAAAAGTGACTTTGAAATCAGAGGCCTGTTGAATAATGATGTCATTGCCAAAATTACCATCTTGTGCTGTACTCAAAGTGTGAGGAGGTGCAGCACCTCAATGTTCTACAGCTGAATCATGATGTCTCACATTAATTAAAATTCATTGTCTATAATAATAATTTATAATAATTTATTTCCAGACAGAGGTCTATATGGAATAATTGCAATGATGACATCAGTAAACAATACAGTTGTCTTTTCTTTGAGTACATTTCATTTATTTGAACCATTTACCAATTTTTCACTAGTTGATTCTTCCAAGAACTCCTGCGCAAACATATCATACAAAATATTCATGAATCATTGAGTGAAAGGTGTTTACTGGCATATTTCAATAATTTACTGTATTAGTAATTAAGGGATCAAGGAATGTTTTCCTCACAAATGGTTCATGTTTGATATCGTACAGGTGTTGAAGATTAATCCACAGTTATTGTCGAGGCAGTAGGAAACCAGGTAAAGCCAATCACGGGAATCAGCCCTATTAAAGTTCTAACATACGGATGTTTTTTTAGAACATGTCACCAGAAATTTGAGAAACAATAAATCATCAGCCCCAAAACTTTGAGTACAACTTAAAATACACTTTTTAAACAAAAACAAATGTAGCTCAGTCGGTAGAGTGTTGGTCCTGTAACACAATGGTCCTGGGTTCAAATCCCGGTGGAGGCAAGCAAATATTGGCCTCCTCATTTATTCCAAAATATATATTTAACAAATTGAGGGCTTAGAACCACAACTGTCTATATCCAAATATGAGGTTTTGATAAAAATGCCTTTACAAGTTTGATCGTGTCTATAAAATCAGAAAATCCAACTAAAGCAATAATCTTTAAGATTTATGTTCCTAATACTTTCCAGAATGCAATGTTTGGGCCTCATACTCAAAGGTCAATAAATTAAACGATAGTAAATATATAATATAATGAGTAATTTGCAAGAAAATCAAAAACAGTATACTTTTGACTTTACTCCGGCACAGTCTATTTTGAAATATTGGGCATTCTGTCAGAGAAAGTATAAGCAAGTACATGCTTAATAGTGGACTTAACTCATTTTAGCCAAATTGGACATAGACAGTTCTGGCTTTAAGCCCTCGAAATATTCCAACAAATAGTCTTTTTTGTTACTGTGTTGAATGCAATACTGAGGAATAATTAATATTTCTTTAAACAGTTAAAAAATGGTACTTAGAATTTAGACCTACCTTTCCCCTTGTATAATGCAGAATGTATCCTTTAGCTTGTGATGCGAGGAAAATAAAACTCAGCGAACGACCATCCGCACTATCCTCTGGGAAGCCTAATTTTATAGTCTTGCTTTTAATAGAAAACTTTACACAGTTTGATGCAACCTGTAAGAGAGAGGAAAAAAATAGTAAAAACAATTATGTTTTAATTCATTGGTCTTAATTCACTTAGTGTTTGTTTGTTTTTTTGATAGGTTATTTCATACATACTTTGTCTTCCCAAATGGTTGATACGTAGAAAACTTATAAAAATAATTCAATGTCCACTGGACAAATTTTCAATTCGTTTCATAAAAAAAATCGGCGAACTTTTGGAAAAATTGGGATTCAAACATGTAACATTTATTAGCACATACAGCTCAGCGATAGCGAGTGACGTCACAAGGGGGAAAAACATGTGGCTAGTAAATATAGAAACGTCGCCGCCATTTTATTATTCTCCAGATTTTTTCCTCAACTGTTCAGTGTTAGCAACGAATCGTGTATCTCTGTTACGGACTCAGCATTATCTGACTCGGATTGTTCCGAATGGAATTTCCTCTGCTTACGTCATAGCTTGAATAACTTGTTTGCCAAGCTGCAAGTTTGTAAGTGAATATAAAAAAATCTACGAATTGGAAAAATACGGGATATTTTTTTCAAATTAGTTGGCAATATTATCTTTGGAATTGAGTAACTTTTAATCTGATTTAAAACCCATTTGGGAAGACCTTTAAAGGAATTTCCAATTGTACAATTTAAGCAAGTATACTAAATTCCAATAGACCCTGTCGTTCTTCGCCGCTGTTAAATAGCAAACTTGTAAACATGGAAGAGTAAATTTAGCTACTGGACATTTATTTACCTAGGTTGTTACGAAAAACACAACTAAAAACCTTTGCACCTGATTATATATATATTTAAAGCTTTCGGAACGATTTTATTTCACCTTCATCTTCGGTATAATGGCAAAAACTAGTTAACAGAGTTCGCCAAGATTTTAAATTGAATATGTGTAAAAGAAAACGTAACAGCATTTCATGTAATGAATGTTTAAATCAATACGATGAGACAAGACATTGTTTTATCCCGCACTCATTAAAATCATGAATTGTACTGTGTTTAAAAGTGATATTGTATTTCTTCATTGCACGCTAAATTTTACTAAATTGGAAGCCGTTGTGCTCCAAAAGTGTAGCGATACATAGTCATAAAATTTCAGATTTCTGTTTTGCTTATACCTCAGTGACGTAAGTCACTTAAAGTAAACCTTTGTAAACCGAGTACATTAATAGACAAACCCGCTGGGTGAGGGGAAGTCATATACCAAATATTGCATGGATTTGTATGGATGTCAAATAAATAGTTACAAAAGCCAAACCCTATGCCGTGGGTAATGGAACCAAATGACCTAAATGCCGCAATGTTTAGAGTTTCCTTCTTCAAGACATCGCCTAGCTATTGCTTGGACAGCTGTAGACCCATATACAAAAGTTACCCAGAAAGCAAAGTATCTGTCAAAAGAATGGTACAAGAGTTTAAGATTCTTGTTTAAATAGCCATCAATCAGGCCCTTAGCTTTTCGGACGTTCTTCTTCAGACATGAATCATTGAAACTTGTTGTTAGTAAATGTGGGCCTACAATTGAGACCGTGTACACTAATAAACTAATGGGAAATACCCACAAAGCTTCGCATTCAGCCTTGTATTCTGCAAAATGGTCAGAGTTAATGTTCCACCTAGGACACGGCCAGCTGGTCGGAAAGATAGCACTGTAACAATATAATTCGATTCACACCCAATTGTTTCTAGTCCAAGGTGAGAATAGAAGAGATGACGCAGATTAAGAAGATCATATTAATTTCACAAATACAGCTATTTTTTCTCTTTAATTGATAGGGCCTTACAATTTTGGACACAAATCACTTTATATTATATCATATTTCACTTCTACCGCATTTCCCTGAGAGTTGGGGCTACGTTTTCGAGCATTAAATTTTCCACTTTAATTCCTGCCCATTTGCTGCACTATATGCCTTTGCTCGGTGCCCACACAGAGCTTCATGCGGTGCTGCTCTCATCTTTAAAGACATCAGAAACACGATATTGTTACAGGGAGCAAGTGTGTTCCATTTGGTCGTACAATTAAGATCAAGAAGACGAGGAATGCCTGCTGTATTAACGCAATTAGTCATAAAAACACAGTTTGGAATGAAGCAACACAAATTACAGTTTATTACTAAAAACGCCTTCTTTCGCAAAGCTTACTTGTACTATCATTCAGGCAAATTTCAGTGTAGTTTTATAACAGGCGTACTACGAAAAAAGTAGAGTGTAGAAAAATTTATGAAAATGATCTAGCCGTTTTTATTTAAAATCTTTACCTCCAATCTTTATCACACGTAAGCTGTTCTTTAATCCTTGGAGAGTAAAAGCTTAGTTAACCATCGTGAAGCAGAGCTGGGCATTTTTGTTTTGTATGTTACCCCTAGATCGCTGGTCATGTCCATTATGGAGTAGAGATTCGCATTGCAAAAGGAAAGCAATTATTCCCTAAAAACATAAGACTGTGCTCTACCAATATTTGTCATTCAAATCTAGAATATTTAACAAACTGTAACACACGTCATCTATAAAATGTTAAACCCAATGTTACACGACTTGAAATTTATTCAGACATATCGACTAATGGAAATTGCTTTATCTATGCGAATGGAAATTTAAAAACAAATCGCATGAAACACCAGCTTTACGAAAATGCGCATTGGTATAAACAGAAAATACATATATTATAATATAGCGGAAGACACTTTTGCTTGCCTCCAGCGGGATTCGAACCCTGGGCCCTTGCTAACAGTTCACCGAATTTAGACATTTATTTATTTTTATTTCATTTGAGCTACCCCGTATTGCTGCCTTCGGAGACAACTCGTCTTTAAAGATCTAATGCCAAGGATGGATTAACACTTGATGCCTCTCCTCCAACTTGTTGATGATGTAGCCTTGATTATGTCTCCAAGAGTCAACATTGCCACGCTTTTCTTTCTGGTGATGGAGCTGTTTGTGCCATTTTCTGAATGTCTGTGTTTGTTTCTCCCAAAAATACACTACGTACTGCATTACCAGAGACTCATAAAGGGGCTTAGATCATTCATTCGAAGCTGGGTAATGTAACGCAAAGCTAAGCACCACCCCTTTAAACGTGTCGGTATAATTCTGTAGAACTATGTCAATCTTCCACCTCAATTGGCTGTTTACCTTCAGATGATGCAGGTGGTACATGTCCGTCAAGGTGTTATTGTAAACCCAGATGTAATCATGACAGACGGTTACCACATAGATGTTGTTGACCTTCTATGTACTACAGCTATATGATCCAGTTACTAAAAAGGCCTTTAGAATGGAACTTTTAATGACTTCTAAATATAAACGTTCCTTGGATCTGTCTGCATTGGAAGTATAACTACCGAAACATGACAAATTTGTATTTAATATATTTTATATCTTCTATTTTTACAACAAAACCCATAATACATACTTTGGATAATAATTCCAATATGAAAATGCATGTTGTAAATAGTACATTATAACAGCTTGGATTAATAGTAGCCTACCCAAGATGGTCTGGATAAGAATCGGACCAATAAAACTACTTATGAATTTCGGCCACAGATCGGCAAATCGATTCCTTCTACAAACATAGAAAAATTTCCAAAATAGGAACAAACAGTTATTTGGATAATAGAACTTGGACCCGATAGATTTTTACGTATTCTAGTAACCCCCCCCCCCCCTTCCCCCCGTCCATCCCCCTCAAAAAGATAACAAT
>JAVFBX010171006.1:0-14974 GCA_034783855.1 Mopalia kennerleyi
CTCCCCTGATGGTTCGCCAGTCCGCCACATGAGGGCTGACAAGTAGTTGAATAGGCCGATTTTGGATACAATGCCGTCCGCGCTACCCATATGGGCGTTTCACACTTCTAGTTAATGGACTTCTGATAGTATATATATAGTAACCTCTGCAAATAAAACTAGTTTCAATAATAATGGCTCGTGTCTTGCGAAGTGCAGATTTATGATTCACCGACTTTCCACGTTGTAAAATTAATTTTCGTGAAAACTTCTCGGCTAGACTCATCATCTGACACTAAATGTCAAATTTAATACCAATTAATTTGTCCACACGAATGCCTGAGTTTCGTGCTATAGTAAGATAGAACAATCCACACAGGTTATTAAAGGGTAATTTAAACAGCCCAATAATTAGCTAAATACGGATGTGGCATTTATAGAAATTTAATTGTTCTGCAATTATTAGATAGCTTGGCGCCCAGTTTACAACCCTTGTTGTATTTAAATAGCAGCACCCCAAGTAACACAAGAATGGACTTTAAATTAAGCACCCTTACTTCGTTAACATACTAGAGATTTACAGGTTAAATCAAGAGCATGTTGGTCAGGGTTTTACGATTATGATTTTATTTAGTTTCAACAATGCTTAATTGAATACAGATACAGGGACAATGCTAAGCTATTTTCAACGATTTAGCAGATATGTTATTCTAGGTTGGACAAGCAATTTAGAAATAATAGCAAGTTAATTTTTTTTTGCCCTTTAGGAAAAACTTGCCCAAATCCAAAATGCAATGGGCGGTTAGAGTTAATGCCATGTCGAGGCCATTGCGGATATCCAGTAACACACTTTTGGCGCCATTGCAACGGGTTGGTATATTTCCAAGCCAAGGGGGTCCACGATCATCCCAAACCGGAAGTAAAAACCACGGCCGAGGCCAGACGTCATATCCACAACAGCAGTAGAGGGAGACTTCTATCGGTAATTATTCTCATCTACTTCGATTGACTTTATTTGTTTATTTTTGACAAATTTACTTTATTGTTCATTTATCAAATTCAATTGAAGTTGTTTTTACATTTATCAAATTTAACTCGTGTTAAACTTATGCCCTCCGACTCTGCCTTTGCTCATGTTTGACCAATATATGACACTCTCAACTATAGTTGTAATTCAGTTATTTGGTAATAACATCACCTATAAAAGGCCTTAAACTAATAACATATGTGTTTCACCAACAGGTTAAAGGAGGACGCAGGCAAAGAAAGAGATCTTTTCGAAGTTTACCGTCAGCTGAAGTCGATCAAGCAAAAGCCCCAAGAATTGGATTGCCAGGTAAATTGATACATTAATGACTCTCTGGTGCTAGCCTTCATTAAGATGTATTACTACTGCTTCCATGCAGAGATAAATCTATTTCATATTGTTGACAAGTAAAATGTCCTGATCAAAGTCAGTGGTACGCCTATTCAATACCGGTGATTACATTTACATGTCCGTTGATCGGTCATCATATTGTTTTCAGTTATTAATTCCAGCGGGCAGTTTCATTAACTTTATTTATTCTTTTTTTGTTTAGGCAAAGAATTCCTATGTTCGTGTCCCCCGTTTGAGTGCACATGTCCTGGATCCATCTCGAGTACTCCAGATTATGTGTTGCCCAGCTTGGATTCATCCTGGGCTTTCCCGATCAGCGACTTGAACAGAACTGCGTTTCAGTCACCACATGCCCCCCCTGGATTGACCGAACCTGAAAACATGGCGTATCACCAGACAAGTTGTATGGGAGCCCCTTCACACCATCAAATGTTCCAGCAGCAGCACCAAAGTCTGTTCTGTAGAAACCAGGAAGACCGCTCCACCATTAATTTCATGGACCATTTTCCGCCTGTGCCTGAACTACGACATTCATCTGATTATCCTAACATTAACCAGTCGTTTTACTCGAACCCGCCAGAGTGCTTTATTCCTAACCCAGTTTCAGCTGATTACAATGCAGACATTCAAATAAATAACCAGCTAGATGCCAATGACTCAGAAAACACCGATACAAAATTCTCAACAGACATCAAGTTATCATGGTCATTTCCACCAAAAGATTCTTCGGTGTCTGAAAATTTTTATCAAGGTCAAGGCCGCTCATCATATCACTACGCAGGATCTCCTAATGAATACAAACAATTTCCACAGGGTCATGTGGTACATCAAGAGGCGGACTGCTTCAATGGGCAACATTCGCATGAGGTAGGACATGCCGCAAAATTCTTTCAAACATTAGAAGCAACACCCAGTTCGTTCGGTCTACCCTTATTTAGTCCGATAAAAGAGGAACGAGGTCAACATGAATACGAAACACCCTCGATGAGCTATGGAAGCCCCGAATACCTGGGCTCCAGACAGCCAAGTCCCGTGGGATCTCATCACTCAACACGCTCATCCCCGTGTATGAGACAAGCTTCTGTGACCCCAGGAGGCTCAGAGCACAGTCATTCGTCACCGTCTCCACATTTTACAGAACTTCAACCAATAACTAGTGCTACCAATCATTTGGGAGTAGTGCAGTCATGTACAGCCAGCCACGTTGGTTTGCCATCCCAAGGGATTCCAATTAGTGCTTCTAGTGCATACTCTATTAGGGGAAGTCATGCACCTCTCTACAGCACAGGGCTAAATTTTGACAATGGAAACAAGAAAAGCTTCAATTTGGAACAATCTAGTTCAGCCGGGTGCGTCGATTCATCATCAATATTTTCAGGATATTATTCATCTTTGCCTGGGCAGCACGGTTATTCAGACATTGAAACATCCCACAACAATTTAACGACTTCCGTTTCTGCGCAATGCGACAGTTTCGCCCAAAGCGCCCCTTTGCGGAATGTTAATGACTCCGTACCTCTACACCGTCCGCATAACCAATGTGTTAATATTACATTCACATACAAATAGACAACATACGAAACTCCAAATGTTGGATACAGTTAAAATAAATTGAATGTACAACACTATATCGTAGGCCTATATTTGGCACAATATATCAAACATTATGGATACTTTTCAGTACGTTGTATTTAATAATTTACGTATAACAAAAATATCAGTTACATTTTATGTAATGAAGGTGCCCATAGTTCTTTTGTATCCTTCCATCGACACATGTATTTTCATTGATCACTAAGTATCATGCATTCTTTTTTCAAAGCACAAAATATCACCATATAAGTATATCCGTTTGTAATGTCATAAATTATTTTGATTTGTATGAGTTGGGGAAAAGTATGTATATGCATACTAATTCCATGTATGAGCAAGTACTGATTCACAATTTGCATACACAATTATTTTTATATTTAATTTATGTTTATTTACTTTATTTTGAGTCAATTTACACCTTTACAATTTATTTTAAGGTCGCTCTTTTAGACAAATTAATTTATGATCTCTAAATATGTTCACATATGATAAATAATTACATTTACGTCTACGTATATGGCCGGTGACTGCAAATATAATTTTGTAAATAAAACATTTAGGGATTTAATGGTTTTTAAAATTGATATATCAGAAAAACGTATATTGTCCAAATTAGGATATGTGTTTTATATGTATATACATGTATATACATTATATGAAAATATATTTACATTTCTAAAGGCAGTTTTGTATGCGTCAGAATAATTTTAAAATTGAAAACATAAAATATTTATTGATGTAAAACTACTGCCGTGTTTGTTATCTGTTTTTGTATTAAATGTTGCGGTGGTTTGTTAAAAACGTACACCCGTGGGCACATCGTGAACACTGAAACCCTAAAGGTTCGAGTGGTTGGAGGGAGCTTCGTACTGCTCTGTTACATTCTGAACTAAAGTGGAACAGAAAGCTGATATGTCTGTGAGGTCTTTGTATTGTCCTGTATTTGTCATGTGATGGTGTTTTGTTGCCGGTGGTGTCGGGGATGGTTTCCTTCACCCATAACGCTGCCATGTGAGTGAAATAATCTTGAGTACGGGTTAATTCACAATCAATCAATAAACAATCTTAGCTAGTAACGGATTTGACGGGCTGAGGCGGGATTAACTTCTCAAAGGCAATTCCATACACTTCAACCATAAACATTGAGGCAAAATATAAGGAATATTCCTCCAATAAAGCACCGGAATATTCCTGGAATTTAAAGGAATAGAATATGCAATTTGTCTCGAAGACAAGGATTGTTCCAAACATATCTATATATGTATTAATCTAGACAGGTTAGACAGGTTCGCACAGGCTAAGGCAAAGTCCTTGGCGATACTTGGAAGATTATCTAGAATGCGCACAGCAAGCCTTAGCTACGTGCCTCCAAGCATGGGAGGTTTTTTTCTTGTTAAAAGCGTTGGTAAAAACACTGGTGTCGTGCCACACCTCTGGTTTTCATTCCTATTTTGAAAGACCAAAGTCCTCTTCCCAACCGCTTCAGGTGTTACCAATTGATAATTGCGTTATTTCGGGACTTTTGGGGTTCTTTCGGGTGTATTCTGTCGTACCAAGGTGCGCTGGTTGCATACATTTTATGAACTAGAATCGCTTCAAACTAAAATATTGTTGATTGTCACTTTCTGAACGACACATGAATTATTTCAACGATCTCTGCATTTCCCTAGAATCTTGTAAAATGCACATGTAAAGTCAATGAACCTATTTATTATAAAAGCGAGTTAATTTATTTCTAAGAAGTAATCACACTGGCATGGGGATATAGATTAATTAGAATCGAGGAATCATCTCATGTTCTAGATAAACTCGATCCCAGAGACAAGTTTCTAAATAGAACTTGAATTGAATTGAAGTTTTATTCACCGTAATAATATTAACACTAATTGATAAAGTATAAAAAGCATAATGGCGTGAATAAAGCTCTAATGAGCTTGTTCTATTCCTTTGAATTATCTCAAAAATAGTATTGATATTAAAGAGGCGATAGAAAGTAAACGTGTATTATAACACTGATGTTTATAATAAAAGACATGAAAACGTGCAATATTCAAATATATTGTGACATGCGAACTGTATATTTTTCTGTTGGAATTATTCTGAATTTCGAGTTGTGTTATGGGTAACCTAAAGAGAAGGTAATTGTTTCGTTTAAAAAATGAAGATTAACATGCAGTTTTTTCGTTATTTTGGGATAACACGTTGTTTGAACGTATATTTTAGATAAGGAATATTCTATCTCGGTAATAGAAGTCTAATTCTCAGTCAGACACCAAATTGCTAGCTACAATGTTTTATTCAAAATTTACAAAAATAATGAAATATGAATCCATAAATATATATTCAGCCAAGCAATTCACTGCGTAAATACATTACCCAGTGGGTATAGCTTGCCATCTCTCTGTCTAAAATGTATGGAGCGAAACAAGGGCTCTCTGTATTGGCAGTTCATTTTGTGGTTTCTACTTTTATCCACTTAATTTAGAAAATAGTTTTTTTTAAATCCAATTTTTTGGCTTGTGACTGTCCTGTTTCGTCAAATGTTTTTTGACAGCAGCGTTTAGGGTGATGACCTTAATTCACTGAGCCCACACCCCTCCCTTATGAGTGGAAGTAGGACGTTAAACACCAATCAAACAAACGATACAGTACACTACTGGTAAGGTTGTATATAGCGGTAATATTCATCGTTTGACTCTGGCTAGCGGAATCAATTACAGTCCGCCGTTGTCAGAGGCTTTTAATGCATATTGAACTAATTACCGGTTAATGGGGAAACACTGATAATTGCTCAGATTTGTTTAATTGCAACTGCAGCTGCACCCAATTCCTAAATAAAGTATCCATATAAAAGATTACTGAACATAAGTAGCTGATAGAAATAAAAAAAAACCCTTATAGAAAAAGTTGTACAAGATATAAATAAAGGAGTTTTAACGAAACATTTACAGCACATATAATATGTTGAATTAACAAGACCCGTTATTAATACAATGAAAGAGTAATTTCGATAATAAACATACCTCATTAAATTAAATGCATAAGACCTTCTTTAATTGGATTTCCTCACCAAAACACCAACGATTTTCATCAATCAACTATGTCATAATTATCTCTCGTGTTTTGCCGATCTTGAACCAACGTATGCCAGAGAATGGGAAATAAATAGACGGAGATGCGAGGACAAGTCCCATGTTACAATATGTGGTCGACTAAAATGTAATTAACACGTAAATAAAATGTCATATAGAAAAAGATATAGGTGTGGACATTTAGGTTTAAAAGATTTTTGACCAAGCTAAAGAAAAACTTTTTAATATGTGATACACGAACATTCGTGTTGTATTAATAACAGAGAAAAGATCACCCAGGTTTTAGTCGACTTGATAAATTGTCATAGGTTGTGCGAACTTTCTGACTGAGATAGAAACTGCACGTGCGAAATTATACGGAAGGTGAATTTGACATTATCGGAAGATTTGCACGTCCGCTGTAAAATGTCAGCGGGAGCTATGGTGATGTTCAAACAATGTTAATAGCCGACTGAATGGCGGTAATTACAATATAATGAAATAATTAGCTTTCAAGTAGATTTATCTCTCTTCAGACGACTCGTTGTGACGCAATAAACCAGCTTTGCGCGGCGGGCTTGTGTACATGTTCCGCCTCTGGCTATAACTTGTGCTTTACGGAGCCATTACGATTTTCCCCTGTTAACTCATTCCCAGCGTGCATCTCGTTAATGGTTATATGTTTGGATTATGATAATTTCTGTATTAAAATTTTCACTAAGAGTTTTAAAGCACAAAATATTATACCATTTCTTTTTCATTGACGCGGTCGCGGACTCGTTGCACATTGTACACATATTGATTGATTTATTGATTGATTGGTTGATTGTTAATTCATACAAATAACACGTAATTTTTAAAGACCAAATTAGCAGCATAATATTAGAAGAACTTTGCTTAAATACAATACGGGAGCAATAGATTAGAAATAAATTACTGATAAACATGACATAAAGCAATGATCTGTATTGATATCTTTTGAGGATAATCTTAGAGGAGCGAGGAATAGATCCGAAAGCCATATCACAGAAGCAATAAATCTGCCATCACAGTTGGACGGAAATAAAGCTCATTGAGCTTGATATATATCCCTATATTTTAAGTTATTCTTAAACAAACGGTATACTGAGGCGAAAATCTCTCACCACAGATCGATTTATAGATAAAACAAATGTTGGCCCGCTTATAGATAAACAATACAACCAGTGCGATGTTATATCTCCAGGTGGTAAGATTAACAAGGAGGTAACTCCCGATGGATACACTTAAGAGTTCATCGAAGATCGTGCGGTAATTTATTCAATTCCGGGGGGCCTTATACAGATTTCCAAGAGAAGAACAGTATATTCAATCATCGGAAACTATATTTCTCAGTAAGTGGAGAGGGTAGGGGTGGCTAATGATTCTGTGTTTTTCCTCTATAGTCTATCATATCATGGAGGCAGACCTAAAGATACAGAAATGTGAAATTTCATGTTTTTTGGCCAAACTGGCTATTCTGTGTTCGATTTAATACTGTCCAATCATGTTTGGAACACTGGAGTTGACAGATCGAACTGAGACATGTCTACCATCGCTCAGTAGCCTCATTAAAATGCGGAAATCAAGTATCGGTCGTCCAACCTTTGATTACAATATACATGTTTATTGTAATCCCAGGTCAAACCGCAATTTCCTTCTTTCTCGTCGGACCGCGGCAAAGTGGTTAGCGTGTCAGCCGTCTAATCCTACTTCTATGCACCGTTTTCACGGGTTCGAGTACGCACGTGGGCCATCAGGTATATCACACGGTGTGGCTCCGGCAATCGAAGTTTTTTTTTACGAGGTCCCCTTCCGATTTTCCACCGTATTTAAGCAGGGAACAGTGTGCAATGGACATGCAATCCGTCGTTATATAAGTGAAATATCCTTGAGTACGACGTAATACCTCTATCAAAAAAAATCTTTCCCGCCGTTAATGCAAAGTTAAAATTGTCACAGATGAGCCAGTATATTTTATTATTATTTAAACACAGGCATGTTTAACTGACAAAAAGATACCATGCAGTATCAAACCGGCAGGTGTTCTAAATACAATCGTCCTGCTTCCAATTCTGATGCATAGTGATTACACGGCTGGCGGAGTTTAAACTCGGTAGCTATATAAATATCCAAACGTCCACAAACCACTTTGAGGAAGAGGTATCTGTCATATGCTGGCTCCCATTTATTGACAATGTGAAGGATTTAGGTTTATTGGATATATCTAAGGTGAAGATATAGCGGCTGTGTTATGTATAAAACATATAACCCTCAGTCAGATGGCGCGATAAATACGAAGACAACTAACAGACAATATACAGTTTGTTTATCTATTTCACACTCAGTTTTTTCCTCTCTGATCTATTTCACACTCAGTTGACCAAGGAATTGTGATTAAAGAGTTGTCAATCCCGCCATCTAAGATTATTCCATCGCTTGTATCACGGCATTCACTAAAACGTCTGTTGGTTAAGTGACTTTTCTCCGCACTGTTTACCTAGTGCATTATAAAAAACGTGCAAACTATAGAGAAGTATACGGGAAGACTGGCAATGTAATTATCATCATAGCTGAGGATTTAAACAAAGTAAAAATGCTGAAACGCGGTGTATTTGTCAACAATGGTTTTCAAACAAAATTTAAAGTAAAAATTATTTGTACAGCTACGAAAATGAATAAGCCAAAAGCGAGTCCGTAAACCTTTAACCTTAGCACCTTTTATTTGATACTTTCTGCTGGTCACCGTATGCTGGGCGGCCGTCAAATGACCTGGCTTGACCATCAAATTGTCCGTGTATGACTCTAGGCGGAGAGGTCGGTCGCCACTGGTACCTTGACAGGGTCAGACGTTTCATTGTTTGATTTCGCTGCTGGAACTGGTGGGCGAATGATAATTTTACTTTGTTTGAGATTATACACAGAATGTTAGTTTAAAGCCATTTAAATAAAGTCATTATAATGTGGCAATTTTGTGTTCATGCTAGTTATAAGGTATTATCTTCCATCTACAATTGTTAATCGGTGAAAATAAACTTCAAGTTACTTAGGAGATATTGTTTCCTTGACATTGCCAGATATAGTCTTTATGACATAATTATGATCGCAGACATTGTGCTTATTTAAGATTCTTTAAGGTTATGTCTGGCTTTAAAGTGTGTGTCATCTTCTCGATTTGAGGTGTCCCGACATGAAATTGCTCTGAGCTTGACTTTTTAAAGGATTTTACTGGAGAGCTAAGGTTTTCTTGGTTATAGTGAAGCACTGGTCTCCTGCCAGTGAGGAACCATCAAGTACCATGTCTCCTGCCAGTGAGACACATGTTGGAACCATCAAGTTCCATGTCTCCTGCCAGTGAGACACATGTTGGAACCATCAAGTACCATGTCTCCTGCCAGTGAGACACATGTTGGAACCATCAAGTACCATGTCTCCTGCCAGTGAGACACATGTGGGAACCATCAAGTACCATCTAGCTGTTTCAACACAGACTGCAATTTAGGAATAAACCCGCGGCATGACAATCTTATCAAGAAGACACGAGGCGGAGTTCTACTTTTAGCCAGTTACGAAAAAATGCAGCTAAATTTTGAAAACATGTAATGTGGGTCAACATAAAATGGTCTAAAAATAATTAAATTTGTTTGTATTTTTAAAAATGGGATTGCATTGATCTACACCTGAATGACATCTATCAAAACACTATTTGAAATGTGAAACCTTTCCCCCACTTTAATAACTTGTCACCACAGACAATACGCTGTAACGATATGCCCGAAGACAAGAAGCTGTACAAATATGCGGTATCTATGTTTGCATTGTTTGGAACGTTGACAACATATATATGTTATATCAAGGTGTATTTTTATTTCGTTTTTGTTGTAAAAGTATGTATCCATAAAACTAATATTATTTTAATTCGAAATCAAAACCAAAGCACAATAAGAACAAATTCAGTTTGTGTTTATGTTGTAAAAATGCTGGTATAATCTTGTCTATTTTATTACAGAAATTAAATACTATGTTATTGTTACCTGTGACATGTTGTAAATTTCAACTCAAACCTGCCAACATCTTGATTTGGCGAGAAATGGATACTTACAGGTGACATGTTCTAAGTTTCAACTCAAACCTGCCAACATCTTGATTTGGCGAGAAATGAATACTTACAGGTGACATGTTCTAAGTTTCAACTCAAACCTGCAAACTTCTTGATTTAGCGAGAGATGGATGAAAATCGAACAGAACTGTTATGACTAACACATTATTTAAATATATGTGGCATAAATTTTACTTTTAAAGTACACGTGTTATGTAATCATATATTTTATCAACTTCAAATAAATGTCGCGGAGGGATTGAAGGGTGCTTCCTGTTGCCCTGGAGCTCTCTGAGTTTAAGGGCAACATGAAATCGATCTGTTTGTGATGTTGTTGTATTGCGTCCTGTATTTGGCTTGTCTTTCTTTGTCGCCAGTGATGTCGATGGGATTTTCCATCACCCATTGGGCTGGCACGCCGTCATGTGAGTGAAATACCTTTAAGTACAGCGCTCCACCAATGGGCAAAGGGAATCACACTAACAGACTAAGTAAAGATGCAAAACAGACACGTCACAACAGATCGGATTTAACCTGTCTCTTATGTCTGGCAGTTTCCTGAATACAATTAGAATCTCCACCTAGCATTCTGCTCACGATAATAGACGATAGTGACAGTTTGTTATTTTTGGGATAACACTTTCTTAGTTTGAACAGATTCTACTTCAAAAAAGCGATTCGATGTCTAACTCTGAGGGCCGTGGGTTCGATTCCCGGACGGGTTTCAACCTGCAAAATGTTTTAAACATCTTCACTTTCTAAAAGAACAAACAATATTGATATTGGCAATAATTTATTTCTTTGTTAAGTATTTAGCGCTGTATTGTATTTGGTACAAATTAATGTAACGGCCGAACCATGCAGTGGTGTTAATGACGGAAGAATCTATCCAGACTTCGAATCAATTCACTGCCATTTTTCCAATATATATTTAAAACAAACCAATCTCACTGGCACAGGGGTGTCTATCCAGTTTAAATTGACAAATCGTCTCGTCAGACTATTTCTCAGAAACACGCTTTTGATGGGATCTTAATCTCGAGTTGTGACGCGCGACACATGGTCGAAATGTGTTAAAATCAATTAACCTAATTGAGGAGGTATACAATGGTTCTGAAGCGATAGGCCCACCCGATGTAGCCTCGAGGATATATCTTAAGTATAAAAAAATTAATGACAGAATGAACGAACGAATAAATGAACGAATGAATAAATAAATGAATGACTGAATGAATGAATGAACGAACGAACGAACAAACGAACGAATACATGAATGAACGAATGAATGAATAAAATAAGTAAATAAGAAATGAATTAAAAAAATAAAATAAATAAATAAATATTCCTAACTTATATTGTTGCATTTGTATGAAGTCGGACAGGCAACATATACATGTTTTTATAATTCTTTAAATTGCCATCTGTCTACTTGTAAAGAAACAGGCAGGTAGAAAATCTTTTGTGTGTTCCTCGACGTGTTCTTCAGATCAAAGCAAATCTTAACATCAGATTGAATTTAGATTGATTTTCTATTCGGGATTTGCTCACTGTAACTGCAGGTTGATATTCATTAGCAGACGGTCATATGATTTTAACAGATTTCTAGACTTTATCTTCGGTGAGGGGTATACCATTCCAACTACACGTGTGTTTATGCTAGAGCCTTGCCGCCCTATTGTGTCCCAGCGAAAGGTCCGTTGACTGATAGCATCTAAACTACACTGTCTCATTTAAACTACCTTATGTTAAAGTTTGGAAGCCAAGATCTTGTTACTACAGGCACAACAGTCTTCCGCATGCTTAACCTCATAAATACTTAACATCTTTTGTTTTTAAAGTGTGCCCGAAAGGATAACATATTGCGCAGTATTGCTCTTAAAGCTTTGGAAAGACGCTGAGAAGTTGGCCGTCGACTCGTTAGGCAAGACGACTGAATGGGCAGGGTAGGTCATTGATCGCGGTTGAGTGGGACTGCCCAGCCGCCGTCCCTGGGTGATAATCACTTACGCCCATCGACCCTTCCCTCCTACCTTCCGCAGGTATTATAGATGTCTAATGAAGCAAAAGCAAAGAGTTTGCTGAAGAATCGGTTCTAAAAAGAGCACCCAACGGTTAAAAAGTAATTAGAGAAGAACAATATGACGAATACTTCAAACCTGAATTAGCAATATGTTGCTGATATTTTTAAAACGAGTTTGTATCAATAATGTTTCTTTTTTTGTCGTTAAAAAGCAATATTATAATAGCAAAAGAGTTTCCACGAGTTTTATTAAAGGCCTATATGCTTTCTCGCACACATTAACATAATAAAGGAATCCCTGTCAATTTCAGGGTATATTTCTTTGAAACGATATACTGATCATAAACTAAGTATAGTTTAGTCAAATTGCACACAAATTAACTGGCAAAAAAGATAGTTTGATTGTTTTCTAACGCCGTATTTTTCTGTTATTTTACGGCCCGAAGTCCGAGCAACGGGTTAACGAAACACCCGGAAGAAAGCTGCAATGCGAAAAATAAAGGCTAAATAAAGGACGCAAACATTGTGCAGTTAAGCAAAGTTTATAAAATTTACAGTGCATGACGCCAAAACAAAACGGTGTAGAGCGTCCCCTTATTTTCCTTAGAGCACCACGACCGCGGTACACTAGATCACCCTGATCTCTCGGAATGTCTTACAAATGACCAGTTCTGTTATTATTACATTCTGGTTCTGGCAAATATATATTTGTATTGTAGAGGAAGACAATCATGCTTGCCTCTACCGGGATTCCAACTCTCTGATGGTTCCTTACAAATTACATAGACATGTGTTTTGTCGTTCTGTTATTGTGACAATCTGGCTATATTAGCGATTAGACTACAATGGGTTATGGCCGGGTGGTCGGGTGGTCGTGAATATTCATATAAGTACAGGCGGCGAATCTTTCTCTGCACCGACACACGGTTACTAAATCAGTTTCCTTCTTTTTATAGAGAAATTACACCCAAATATGTCTTGTTGCTTGGGTCGCTGTGATAATCTGGTTCTGGCAGATATATATTTTAAATTAAGAGAAAGACATTTCTCTCCATATAGTAAGACCTCAGAAAGCTAGAGAGATTAATATTGTATTTTCATTTCCAAAGCACAATGATGTAGCTATCTGGCCATTTTGTCATGAAAAATAACGCACTGACAGTTTTTATTTATAAGGGTCGTTTCAGCCTTCATAAAGTTAAAAGGGCCAAAGTTAAGAAATACTTAAGTGTGTTCCCAAACTGCACCAAGCAAACTCCAAGAAAACTGACGTGTTCTATTGTTTGCGATTAGCTTTGAAGGGCACAAATTGTATTGTATTCTCAGTTTAAAAAGGGAGCGGATTTGTTTTCTGCTTTATCCCTCGAGTCGCCTCACTTATCTCAGATTTTGGTGTCCTTATCAGAATCATTCGATTGAAGTAGCACTCGATATCGCATCGCTAAGCAGCACTTATTCTTTTTAACATTCGGGTCTTTTGACAGAGTTTGACGTTAATTAAATACTCAACGGCCGAGTTTTTGACCATGGTCAAGCTAAGCATTGTCCTGGGAATCCTCTTCTCTGGTCGACTTGACGCTTTCAACTGACCACTGGTCAGAGACTCCATCAAAAACAAGTGGTCATTGTGGTTGATAAAGAGCCAAATAGGGCAGCAAAACGAATTGGAGGATTACAGCCCATGTTTCCCAGAGCTGCCTGTTAAACAGTGGCCATTGGAAATGTCCAGTTCCTGTAGTGTTTGTGGTCCTCATACAGTCGCTGAGAAAACACCGTGCTTACAAATATAAATCCATGTCCCGTTAGACCATCAAATACTGATTTTTAATCCAAATACTCTATAAAGGATGACGAAATAGATATTCGCAAGAGGCCTCCAGATAATTTACACTTATACAGAAGACACTGTGCATAGTAATAACATGTTTGCGGTCGTAAAAGAAACAATACAAAATAAAGTTGTTGGTTTTTTCTGTCTGAACTAAAGCGTAATTATTATATTATAGTGCTTTAATTTTTGTTGAATTTGGCTAGCATTTTTAATGGTTAAATTGCACGGCAAAAAGGTAAATAAGCCTATTTATTACATGGCTTCGGCAGTTTTCTGTTTGGAAATAAGATCTTAGGTGGTATGATGTAGTTATTAAGTCTTTTCGCCGTTTTCGGTGTTTCTTTAAACACGCATCGGACTCGATCGTTTCGAAAGCTAGAGCGTATGACGTTGGCTTATTTGTTTTTTTAGGTCCAGTTGCTTGAAATAGAATAAGTCGCTAACACCAGATTTAATAAGTTAATAGTGGATAAGAGATAGACCCTTACGTCATCTAAGGGGTTTATCCTTGTGTCGATGGCTGCTTCACTGATATGACGGCTAGGAGGAAACCGCCCGAGACCTCACTGGCTACAAGAAATGACAAAGCAGCACAACCACAAGACGCGAATCAAATGCCCCACAAAAGAACTGACTCTGTGTTACCCCGCTACTATGAGAGCTCCATGTGAAGGGCAACGTCGCCTTACACCGTATAGTACATTTCACTGCTTTAAGAGCTTCTGTCAATTTGCGCCGTGGTTATCTGTTCAAAAAGAAGATTTTGGAGCTAATTTTTTTAATATATATTTTAAATAAATAAAGATAGAAAAATTCCGATATAGATATATATTAGGTAGAAGAATATTCTAATGTTATATGAATGAATATCACAAAGCAATGATGTCATTAAAGAGGCACTAGCTCCTAAAATACGGACTTTTGTTGTAATTACAGAATCGAATGAGTTATACTTATTTTTCTGAAGAAGCCGAAGTTAGAAGCT
>JAVFBX010171086.1:0-14973 GCA_034783855.1 Mopalia kennerleyi
AGTATGTAATCTGTATTCTGAAAATATATATTAAGAAGTTGTTATCCATACCAAGTCTTTCCATGTTTTATGTACTCTCGATTACCAAATGCCACTTAAAATTTTTTTAATTTGACTGAATAAAATTTATCCCCACATTTTCTCTACACAGGCATAAGCTGGTCCCCACCGTGATAGAACAGAGGTATTTACGAGCCTTGGATGGTCATTGAGGATGCCTGGGATTCTCAGACATTTGTGCCTAATACACCGCTAGTCAGTAAACCAAGGACAGTAACCGTCAAACAACATCATGAAGTATGGAAAACAGAAGTGGATCGAGTCTTTGAGATATGCTGTTGTCTTCAAGAGTTGTAATTTTCAATAATTCAATCTGATATTTTATTTGATTACAACACACTTTGTCAGGCATAGAAGATTGATTCTTCGTACAGCTTAATCTCTTGTAGAATGTGCTCATATGATTGTAAATCGGCATAGTCTGGACCCTTGGGAATATTATGATTGATTTGTGGAAGCTGTGCTCACTCGGGGATAAAGTGACCTCAGTCGGTTGGGAGGGAGTTTCCTGTTGCCCTGGTAACTCCGAGCTAAGGGGCAACACGAAGCCAATTTGTTTGTGATGTCTTTGTATTACGTCCTGTGATTGTCCTGCTCTGTCTGTGTTGCGATTGGTGGTTTCCTTCACCCATTGGTCTGGCACGGCATCGTGTAAGTGAAATATTCTTAAGTACGGCGCTAAACCCAACTGAAACAACCAAATCTCAGTTGATCTCTTGCACAGATAATTTGTAGACTCTCAGTCCTGAGCCCAGTTCAATAAAATTGACCTGTGTTTTCTGAGTTAACTTGGTTGTTTTTACAAGGATTTTGGTAGTTTTCCACTATTTACCAGCAACGCATACAAGGATTTTGGTAGTTTTCCACTATTTACCAGCAACGCAAAATCATAAAAGTGGAATACCCTTGAGTATGAAATCAAACAACTTTTATTTCACAAGTTGCCCTCTTGCTTAGGGCTGTTTGTCTGAAGAGTAGCAACGCTGTCTTTACTTAGCACTTACTCCTCTCTCTCAAAGATCCATTATAATTTATGGCATCCTGATAAAGGCGAACTTCACTCTGTATTAGATAATCTCTATAATACCAGTGTTAAGGCTGATTTATTCCTAACCCATACCGTATATCTTGTTTGTTAAATATTTATCAATACTTTATATAGCATGTAAATAGTCATTACCTTCTCTCGAGATGTCTATAGGTTATCCATTACAACTCGAGATTAAGATCTATTTAGAAACTTGTCTCAGGGAGTTATCTAGAACATGAGATGATTCATCAATTCTAATTAATCTACATCCCTGTGCAACTGTGATTACTCTTTACAAATAGAAGGTCTGTTCTCTGTATTATTCATTTAATTATCTAACATCGCCAAATCAAATGCCAATAAAAATATTTTATAGATAAAGTATAGGTCTATTGTTCTTTAAATACAAAAATTATTTCTTTATTAATTCTAGTCATTGTTTTTTGTTAGTTTAGTTAAGACATTTTGAAAAATATCTAATAATTTTATTTCCAGCATGTTGACATTTGCTTTTCAAGCAATAATTGTAGTCCCTATCCTGCCCTCACACGGTAGCATTTTATAGTGTACTATTTCTTCCCATTCATGTATGCAAGTTTTTAGTGTTTACTAATTAATGATTTATGTTTTTAATTCTTTTCTATTTCATTTTGTGCTGTTGTTGTTGATTCTTTATGCACTGATTTTTTTTTACAAATTTCACAAAAATATTCAGCAGGAAAAAAAGCCCACAGGGCTTGTTTTATCCCAGAATATACTGGGGTAAATGTTTGTACATTTACTAAAAACATAAATAAATAAATGATAACAACATAAATAATGTTGTGACTAAAGGGAGACAATCCACGATTTGAATCTTATATTTATAATGGGTTGGATTCTGTCCAATATATGGTTTACCAAAGAGTTTTGTATTTGTTATTTTCGTACATTATACTGCATTTTTGTTATTCATGTATATTTACTATTGCTAAAGATGTATACCAGCGAATTGGTACACAGTATGTCCAGGAAACAATGTTTATTTTTAAAAAAACTATGAAGTTCCAACTAATTTCGAGCAGGCATTAACTATGTTATTTAGCACAAATAGAAGTCTTTCCGTGGCAGTGGCCGTTTTTGTGTTTTCTTCTTTAACATATATTTGAGTCCCTTTTAACACATGGTTATTTGCATTGTAATGTTGTAGAATTTTGACTTTACCTATAGTCCTATGTATACAATGCATTTACCAAAGAAAAGCTTTATTATTGCTTCCAGATTATTTGTGATCAATATTTTTGTGACAAGAAATATGAAAAGTTGAGAATATGTTATTTGTAGCAATCATCACATTCCATATGTATATGTGGAGTCAACAAAGTTGTCCCATGTGGCTCTGGCAATTGGAGGGGTGTGTGTTTTTTTTCTCGACGAGGTTTCTTAATGGTTTCCCACTGTATTTAAGCAAAGAACAATCTGTGGTTATATAAGTGAAATACCCTTGAGTGATGGTAAACCCAACCAAATTAGGCTATCCTGCCAAATCCTTTCGTCTGTTGTTGCCTATCAGATTGTGTGAAGCAGCATACATGTACATGCTATTTCTATCCTAACTTTCAGTCAAAATTTATTGTTTATAATATATCTTTGTTGACATGTTCTAATTTGAGTGTATTTTATAATCGTCAACTCCTTAACAAATGGACTGGTTGATTTTTACAAAAGTTTTCAGCCTAAAACCTTGTTGAAAATTGAGGCAAAATCTTACAGTCCAACTGTTACATTAGAATAATACTTTGGTTTAACTTTGTTTTTTTTAAAAGACCTGTTTGGGGACTTTCCCTAGAGGAAATTTTATAGCACTGTTGTCTACAATGACAAAGGGGTTTTTTTCTAAGCAAGTCTAGGCTGAAATCTTTTTGAAGAGTTAACGAGTCCCAGAGACTTTAATGGGAGTTGACTACGGTCCTGAATATACTCTATTTCCTTTCATTCTTGTTTATTTAAAGTGCTAAATACTTTACTAGTTTGTGTGGTCAAAAATATTTAAATAATTGTTGCTATGCTTGTGTGCAAAATCAGGTTGAAGTAAATCTGGATGGGTCCAATTTGCTACTGTAGGCCAAGAATTGTTGCTTCCGTCATTTTTAAACGTTTTAAAAAGAGATCTTATTATTCTGGCTTACGTCAAGACCATGAATGAAGAGTGGTTGCCTTAACCCACAGTCCACTGAACAAATGGGTGAACACTTAACGTTTGAAGACCCTTATGACCCCAATGGGCAAAGGAAACCACACTTGGGTGCAGTAAACAGACGCTGGAAAAATGTAGGCATCGATGGATTGGTGTTTAACGCCATTTCTCTTATAAGACCGCAGTGTATTCAAACAATAATTGACAGTAACACCACCAACAAAATGTTTTGATCCTGTTGAAAGTTAATCTTCCAGGGTAAACATAGCACAGGTACTCTCCCAACAAACTGTCCTTAAGCGCATATGGGATCGTCACCATTTCTCAGTATCAATGGTCAGTAATTACGACAACAAACTAGAGATCAGGAGGTATTTTCCACTCGTATCATTCAAACAGAATTTATAGATTGTGAGCCTGTAAGTTTTAAGTACGAGCAATCGATACAACACAAGGGGAGATAAAAAGGTATCTCGATTGGGCGCTTGTTAACAAATGTAACTATATGGTATATAGTGTGTAGTAGTCTGCATACATATTGAAATAAAGTGGTCAAAAACGAAGTGTACATTACATGTCCAGGAATTCATGAATTCACATTTTGTTCCAATTCAAGTTAAGCAGGTCCATTCTATTGTTTGGACAGTTAAATTTATGTACCGTTTGAGGTTTTCTATCAAATGCATTTTGTGATTAGTACAATGTCAAATATATCTGTACAAGTCCTTGTAAGTCCTGGTTACTATCAGAAAGAATCTGTCATGTAATTGGAGAATGCAGACTTATTAGTATGTATATAACCAGATTTACACATTTGTATTTACAATAAAATATTTTGTACACAATGCTTAACTTTTAGTTTCCAATCGATTTTGTGGTCAGTTCATCATGTAAGATAGGACGTGAATTTCAGGTTTAGGTTTGTGGTTAGCTTCAGAGATAGTATAAGGGTTAGGTTTAGTATTACCCCTAACCTGGAACTAAAAAATTCACGAATATCTTACACGACGGATAGGCCGATTTTGTTTCTTTCATCAATGTTATTTCACTCATAACACTGCAAGCAAGTCTGATCATTTTATCAGATTTCACTTTGTTGCAAAAATCCATATTGAATTCAAAGAATTATGGTCCCACTTTTGAATATTCGGGGGTACTGCAATTATTCTATTTAATGAAGATCTTAATTTAGTCGTTTAACACCAATTAGTTATTACATGCATATAAAAACTAGATAAAGGGAGACAACTTTCAACCCAATAGAGTTTTAAGAAACCCCCGCAAATATCTTGCAGGGGTACATACAAAAAACAGGTCACAAATCAAAGTTATCAATAGTATTAAATCACTATCAGGGGAGGTAATCGGTAAAAACGAAATTCTGAAGAAAAAACTGATAGTAGCAAGGGGAATAACTCTGTCGCGACATTTCACAAGATTCGGTCTAACAGCTGACCACACGTTGTTACTGTCAGAAATCTATAGACCACTACAGGATCACGTAATATTTGGTCCTAGAATCTTTCAACATAACTGTATTTGTTGCCCAAGCCTTTAAAGTTCACATGTTACGTTTTGTTTCAAGGCTAGCAACCCAAAGACCCATACTCTGGTTTAGTATTAGAACACTCAAAGATTCCAGGTTTTTTGACTCATTAAAACAGTATTTCAAAGAAGGATGTCGTGAATCACCAATGCCGGCAGGTTCACAGGTCTGTTACTGTGATAATTGACAATTAAATTGATCAAGTCTGCTACAATTCAGGGCTTCATAACTACCGGTAACAGGCCCCCAAATTAAGATCCCTGAGAATTCCCCCAAATTAGCAATAGAATTCCCCCAAAATATCAGGAGCCCATTCGCTACCAGGAGCGCCTGTAGGCTAAATCGCTACGCTCCTTCACTACGCTCCCTAGAATATTGACATACAGGCTCCCAAATTAAAAACCTGTATATGGCCCTGCAATTACATTCAGTAAATTCAGTTTTCAAGTAGCTTTTTGGGTGATCTCCCTAGAAATCGTTTTCTTTTTGTGTGGCTTAAAGTGCTATGTACTATTTGACAATCTGTATTCCTTTATGGTAACTTGATAAGAACAACTATATCCCTGTGTTTCCAGGCAGAAGAAACAGCCGAAGAAATTTATTTCCCGGTTACAAATCGATCTAGTATGTGTTAATCTGAGAAGCTACTGACTTAAATATTGCTTGTAGATTCCGGGTAATTGGACAATGATTGATTTGGGTTTATTTCACTCCTGATGGTGTGCCATCTCAATGGTCAGGAAACCACCCTCAACACCACTGGCTTTATTTGATTGGGGTTTAACGTCGTACTCAATTCACTTATAGAGGGATAGTCCATTTCACACTATTCCTTGCCTAATAACGATGGAAAACCAGGAGAAAACCTTGTAAACATCATTGGCATCCCACTTATACAAATTAAACATCACAAATGGACCAGATTCATGTTGCCCTGTAGCATCAAAACTCCCAAACACCAGTCTACTTGAAACTAAGTATGCCATAGAATAACACGTTACACCACTGATTGCACAACAGAACGGCTGCCACAGCATTGTCAACAGCCAAACATGGGTCAGTCCGTCATGCAAGATAGGACGTGAATTTCAGTGTCCGGGTTAGGTTTATGTTTGGCTTTAGAGTTAGTATAAGGGTTAGTTTTAGTGTCAACCCTAACCCGGAACTAAAAAATTCATGTATATCTTACAGGACGGATAGACCCAAACATGTATGTTGTTAACACAAGGTGAAAAACAAATTACGACCTTAAGATAGTCCGTCATTTTGCTATATTCAGTAAATTGTCAGTCAAGAAGTGTTGAATTTGTTAATATTAAGTCTTGACTGTTCAAAAAATTGCAAAAATAAATGCAGACTCGTAATTGATGGTACCTAGTTACAGATGGCTTTATTATTCCATTTATTCCTTTTACTATAAACAAATAGTGGTACAGAAATTCACACACCAGACATGGAAATGGAGAATTTTAATTTATAATGAAAAATAGCTCATATTATTAAGAGGGTAAAATTGACCCATCCAGTTAAGAAGCATTGTTTGAAAACCACTACCCAAACTTTGGGTAGAAAAGAGGTCTCTAAATATAACAAACAGTTCCTCAGTCCACACAGCTTCGTTTTTTTCCTTTGTTATAAGAATACAAAACTTAAAGACTCCCATGGTGGAAAATGAAAACAAAATTCCAAATGAGCACTTTTTTGGCATGCCTCTTAGGTTGCAGTGTTCTATAGTCACCTGCCTCAGTTCCCTGAAGAATGGATTGTATTTATACACGGAAATCAAACAAATGAGAGGACCTGGTATAGCTGAATTCCATCTGGTACCAAGTGGCATGCGGACCAAAACCAGGACATTATAATAACCAAACTAGGCAAGAGCCAGGTATAAAAACAACTGGTCGTAAAAAGTTCGAGCTCTGGGCATTAAAAGAATGGCACTGAGACTGGTCTATTGCCAGTAGCACAAGAAAATCAAACAGCCTTTTTTTCAGCAGGTCCGCGAGCTCCCAGAACAACCATGCTGTCTGTTTACCTGGTTGGTCTACATTCCAGTTAACCAGGTCAGTACTGTAGAACAATTCATGGAACCGTCTTTAAAGAGTAGACGAGAGTCTATGGTGATGTAAATGCAAAATTCCACAATGGTTTTTAACCTATGAACCCAAACTGATAAAGTCTGGGAGAAAACTGGACAAGGCCACCATCTGAATGGAAGTCGGCACTTCACGCCACTGTCTTGATCACCCCCAAACTTGGGAAATCATTCTCATCATCGAACCTTGGGGCGGCTTCACGTGGTCCACGCCTCTCCCCGCGTCCACCGGCCATCATACGACCGCCACGTGCCCCGCGGGGCCTCCTTCCTCCACGACCTCGCCTCGGGGAATCATTAAACGTGATACGGATAGGTAACAGGGCCTTCTGTCGAGCATGTTCATCCTGAAATAGAAAGGGAAATCTTTATTTTAAACTGGTGGCAAGAGTGGGGTGGTTTTTATTCATATAGACTGAAATGCAATCCTTTGAGAACGGCTACTTGGAGCGCTTACAATATCATTAAAAACCTATTGAACTATACATAGCATTTGTGCAAATTAAATTGAAAAAAAGATTGACAGCTATTTATTTATATATTGGATCTGAGCATTCTGGACTCCAGGGCCATGTTTTCAAAATGCTTTAAATTGAATCCACTAGTACATGTAAGTCCTGCCATGTTGATGGTTGATTTCTAACACCTATAGAGTTTGGATACAGCTAAAAAATAAACAGTCAGAAAATTTAAACATGGCCATCGATAATAGACTGGCATCTCTGACAGGGTCTTCACCAGAAATCAAAAATATGGTGTTCAATATGGTCATTTTGTTTCACTTTTCAAATAACTGGGTGTCTAATTTTTTTTGCCAGTTTACCTATCTCCTGCATGTTAGAGTTTCTTTAAACCGGGTGTTCAATTGAGGCAAATGTTCACTTTAGGGTGTCCATTTGGACAGGTGTCTGCCTAAGCCCTTGATCTCTGCCCAACTGTAGCCCTTCTCGTATTTCAGTAATTTGTCCTAAAACCCTGATGAACAGGTAGATTATGCTCTCACCTCATCCTCGTCACTTTCCTCCTCACTCTCCTCTTCCTCCTTCGGTTTCTTGGCCAGTTTCGTCATCTTTTTCCACTGTGTGTCATCCACGCCTTCATTTGCTTTCCGTAGTTTAAATTCAGTCTTCACTCGGTTTTGTGACTGCAATGCACGCCACTCATCTAAAGTCATTTGTTTTTCTTCCTCCTGGGGTTCGGCATCCACAGCATTCTCTTGAAGTTCACCACTCTCACTGGAGGGAAACAAATACAACAAGAATAATTAGAGAAATAAAATCATGGAGGCTTTTTTGTTTGTTTGATAAAAGCTTAACGCCATACCGAATGTATTTCATTTAGCTGATGTCTGATCGTCCACATCTCAGCAGGTGGTTGGACGGAGCTTCATGTTTGCCTGGTGCTCTCGGAGCTAAAGGGGAACAGGAAACCAATCCATTTGTGGTGTCTCTATCGTGTCCTCTCTTGGTTTGTTGCCAGTGGTTGAGGGTGGTTTCCTTAACTCATTGGGTTGGCATGTGGTCATATAAGTGAAGTACCCTTTAGTACGACATTAAACCTCAATCAATTGTCCACATCTCACTTTGCCTGCGTTAACACGATGGAAAACTAGAATGTAATCCAATATGTCTATCATGCCAAATTTAAGTTTATTTCACTAATGATGTTAAATCAGTCTGCTGAAACTTCAATTACACAAATGTCACATGTACACTACACGCAATAAAACAAAGTAACATATGATCAGAATCCGGTAAAGCACGAGTCGTGTCATCAGCGACAATCAGATGGCACTCGGGATTCATCATTTCATTTAATTATACATCTCTTAACCAGATTCAGGACATTGTTCTGGGCAAACTGGAAACTTTGAAATACATCAAACTTAATCCCATACAGTATCCAATTTTGACAGTTTTCCTATCTACTGTATGTTAAATTTCTTAAATGGGATGTCCAATGGAGGCAATTGTTCACTTCACGGTGCCCATTTGGGCGGGTGTCTACATTAGCCCTTGACACACACTCAAGTATTTTCTCCCACCTGGCACCAGTTTAATAATTCTACCAAGTTTAAGAAGAATTTGATTTGCGGTTTATAAGTCAACGATCAGTAACCAAAATAAGGACTATTTGAGGGATGGAACCAAATAATGCCACCTGTGACCTGAAGGCTGCCATGCCCCAGGCATAATATAATACGTTATCTTACATTAGGGAAGTTTGATAATCTGAAACAGTAGGTATCAATGAAGACTTTGGCACCAAGTGGTGTGTGTCCCAATAGGCTGACAAATGCCAAAATTATTGCCTCTGGGAATAATACTTGGCAGTTCTTTTGTAAGACTGATATATGAGTGTTTTATGCCATGCTTTAGGGTATTTCGCTTATATGACAGCGGTGTATTCCAACAGCAATGGACACTAGCAAAACCAAGTGTTTGGATAAAGTCAGAAAGTCAATTTTTCTCCAGTGCTAAGTATAGATGTCCTGTGTTTAATTTGAACAAGAATAACTATTCCAAAAGAATCTGTAAATCTACATATCCTAGATTTATGACGCTTTTGATGAAATACTAATCTAGGAAATTTTGAAGGTCTTACTTAGGATCTTGATTCTCTGTATCTTCAGTAGGGGGGGTTATTTCCTGGCTATCATTGGCATCTTTTATCTGGTCACTGTAACAAAGAACACATAAATGAAATATACACATTGAATTCAAAAGTTCCGAAATATGCATTTTATGGATTAGTGCTTTAAATACGCATGTGAATAATTAAGTATTTTTTTATGTAAACTTGGCCAAGAAAAGGGGTAATAACTAGACCACTTTGGTACTGCAACACTTCTATAGCCTGTACCCATTACCTCTGAGGGCAACAGGAAGCTCCCTCCAACCAAGAAATGTTTTTTTTGTAATTGCGTTTGACTGGGGTTCTAATGCCACTTGGGTTATTGATCACCTGCCATTAACAACCAAGAAAAACATCAGAGCAGAAAAACTTTCTGTTGCACCTTCGCTTCAAGAGCACTAGGAAGTTTCCTACCAACTAACCCGATAGTAAGTTTGTTTGATTGGGGTTTAACATCGTACTGTAGGGTATTTCACTTATATGGACCGATAATACGGGTTGTTAGCTGGACAATTTAATTAAAATCATATCTATAAAACTCTCCCAGTGTTTTATTTGTCACTATATTGAGTTGTAACACAATCACCCCACCTTCATCATTTCATATTAGCCCCTGTATGGTTTTATGACAAAGGTTATTTTAGCCATATGTGAGCATGCCATTCCTATAAGGCCAATTCCTTCACCTGTATGACAGATCACTAGCCCTGTAGGTGAAGGAATCTGTCCTTGACACCATTGGCAAAAACAAAGACAGAAGAATTACAAGGTGTTCTACAAAGGCTGATTACTCATAAAGGCATCACAGGAGCTTCCAGTTGCCCATTATCACTACAAGCACCGGGGCAACAGGAAACTCCCTCTTAACCAAGACAATGTAAGTCAAAAGATGCAAAACAAAGATGTTGCAAAACTAAGCCGACCTGGCTACCCTACAAGAAATTTATGTGTAAAAAGTTAGTTTTTATGGAGTATTTTCGAACCATTTTGTGTGTTTTTGTGTTACAGCATAGTATGGAATATTTATTTTTGTGTGTATTTTGATGGCCTTTTCGTGTATTTAACAAACTATGTGTACAAAATACTCCAGAATACACTGAGTAGGCACTGGGCCCTAGCTCTGGGGGCAAAAGAGAACTCCTTGCCCACTAAAAACAGTAAGGTTTATTTATTGAATGCCCGAATGTAAAAAAATATTCCATAATGTTGCTTAAGTATCGAGATATGAATGTAGAACATTTTATTTTATTTTGGTGTTAAAAAGTGATCAATATTAAATGTGTGAAATACACTCCTTAAAGTTGTCCTGCATGAATTTTTTTCTGCACAAGCCTTTTTAGAATCAAATAACTGAACATAATCCAACAAAATTGAAACAAAACTTATTTACAATTATACCTTCCATTAATCCTGTGAAAAACATAAAATAATTGTTCCCATAAAATATCTCCCGTAATGGGCAACTGAAACTGTTAAACACAAGGAAATGAAGACGAAGGGGGGAGGCTCCAACTGTATTGGGAAGGACAATACAAGGCTAAAAACATAAGGAAGCAAAATGGCAAAGGCTAGGCTCCTTTCAGACTACATCTTACACTACAATTAATTTAGGAAGTTTAACAGATTTGATGCAAGACAAGAAAATTTAAATAAAATATTACACTCAGTTAGTCGGAAAAGTAGTTAGGGATAGAGAAGCACTGGAATAAGGACAGGTCTAAAGCAGAAATAATTTATAGGCAAATAAACGATACTTATGCCAACAGCACTCAAAATGGGGCAAGCAAAAATAAAAATAAAACAAGCAATGTTAAATCAAGCAACAGAAGAATAAAGCAAATTTTCTAACATTAATTCCGTGCTAAGCACAACCAGAAGCAAGGTAAAAATGCAAATGTTATGGGGGCGCTGCTGGGACAGACTTACTCTACATCATCTTTGACAGAGCCCCAGTTGTGAGCCCCACCTCCTTCCCTCTTCTCAACTGCCTTTATCCCTCTGAAAAACGCCACAAGTTTATTCAAACCCACTAAATATATTTTTATTTAGTCTCTGGCATAAGACAGTTTCCATGACCACTTATTTTTAAGACCAACTGATTGGTGTTTACAATGTAACAGCGTCTATGGAAGGATAATTTAAACGATCGATATACAGCAGAAATCAAAAGACTTGAAAATTGTTCCATCAGAAGAAAATCTGATTTTTCTTCATTTCGAACACTGGTGTGAACCCAAGTGAAGTCCCAATGAACATTTTCAAAGCTTAATCTTCATGAAACACCTGAGTTTCAAGGAAAGGGATTCAGGTGCCCTAATAATTAACCAAACCAATAAAATGAGGCAGAAAAATCTCCGCTTCCGAGATATGATCAGGCAAATCTTGGTTCCTAATAAATAAATAGAACCGTGTTTAAATGTGTCAACTTTTGCAATTCCTCAATTTGCTTCCTCCCAGTTTGTATTAAAAATCATAACCATAGCCATCTTAATTTCTCTAATGAAGATTGTTTTGAACAGTATACATACGTCTTGTCACTTCCGCTATGTCTTTCATATTCTCGTCGTCCACCTTCTCGCCGATCAAATCCACCTGGGCCTCCACCCATACCCCGCCTACCGCCACGTCCTCGTCGTCCAAATCCGCCACGGCCTCGTGTTAATTCTGATCGGTTTCCATCTTCCTGTCGATTTCCAAATCCACCTTCTGGTCGGCCAAAGCCTCCCCCACTGCTGTTTCCAGCAGGCCGCGATCCAAAACCGCCGCCATCCCTGATCAAAAAAACAAATAAACAATACATGAAGAATTAAAGTAATCTTGATGGGGTGCCATATATATGCAAAACAAAAAATTGGTTCACAACGAAATTCACACATAGGCATATTTACTTAATTATCCCAAAAGCAAAAAATACCGCACCTCCCCAAAACATCCTACCCAAGTACAACTAAACTGGATAAATTACAGATAACTAAATGCCTTAATTTACCTTTCTCCCGATTTCTTTGGGGGTTTTAAGCTGTACTTATTTCACTTATATACGTATCTGACCAATTGAAGACTTTATTCAAGATATCCATGAAGTGTCAAATTGCAGTTAATTTCAAAAAGCACATTTTTTTTTCACACATTCTGATCTTTATCAGCCATTTTTAACTCTTCCCAGTTCCTCAGTCTTTTCAATGTGATCTTGTCGCAAAATTTTATTGCTTCAAGTTTTATCAGGGCCTGATCCAGGCCGATTTTGAACCCGTTTAAACGGGTTTGGGCGCCGCTAATTTGGGTGCCCAAACCCGGCAGTATTTTTTTTTTAATTTTTTTTTTAATTTTCTCGCCAGACGTAGGATTTCACACGACCCACAGTCGCATGATTTTCCAGGCGTGTCTCTCCTTGGTGTAACAAGCTGTCATTCTAATTGCATATTACTTTTCCCCACTGTGCTCTAAAATGCCTTCATGTAATCATACAAAATCAATTCACCCAGCTCGGGCACAAGTGCCCTCGGCTGAAGCTGCCCTTCAGATTGATCGTAACATGATGGGTGCCCAAACTTTTACCCTGGATCAGGCCCTCTCTATTCATGGTCATTTTTTGTATTTATTCTCTGTTGGAAAATGGTTGTCTAGGGAGTTCTTTCACAGATATGCAAATATTATTAAAATCCATTGAGTATTTCTAGTACCCACCCTGTAGTGATTACTATCCCCTTAAAATTGGGAGATAACCAAACATTTGCATTGGACACTGCTAAGCTGATTTTTTTAAATACATAAATGTGCTTTTAATGAAGCAAAATTGCATTCCAATATAAACTTCGTTTATGATCTGATTGACAAAATTTGTTAAAATCAGTAGCAAAATGCAAATTTAGACAAACACTGCAAATAATTTGGGAAACCTGAATCAGTCCTGCTATAGTCTGCATAACCATGGGAAGACCCCATTTAGTCAATTTTCCCCAACAGCACAGGCCTGATAATGTAATGTATAAAGGCACCTGTGTTGCACAGTTGAATAGTTTTAATGACAGCAGTTGTCATTTCATAATTTTACCCAATACATGTACTGGATTTACAGTTTGAAAAAATATATATGTATATTTATTATAAAATTATCTGTTACTGATATAATCTTAAACAATATCTTAAGTTAGTAGAATAGTGTAAGTAACTACTTTTCGAGAATCAAAATGCAAAACTAATATTTATTTGATCAGAATCCGGTAAAGTAAGATTTATGTCATCATAGAATTGCAGATGTCATTCAAGATTCATCATTTCAAACTACACCACTGGCAACAAAGATAAGACAGGACAATCAAAGGACAAAATACGAAGACATCACAAACAAATCTGATTTATATTGTCCTACAACTCCGAAAGCACCAGGGCAATATGAAGCTCTCTCCCAACCCTCTGCACACTGCCTCCAAAAGTCCTTTGAAAAGCTAGGCTATTTCCCTTAAAAACAGCACGTCGGCCCAATGGCTTGTAAGTTTTATTGGGATTTAACATTCTACTCAAAGGTATTGCACTTTTTACAATGGATTGTCCACTGCACATGGTTCGTGTCTAATACCTTATGTTCGACAGATTATCTCTTAAACGGTACATCAAAGTCGGAATAATAAGAGCACACGCTAACCACAAAGCCATGGATGTGAGCAGTAAGGCCCAAAAATTAAGTTTCAAAAAGATAAGTTGGATTTTTATTTTATTGTGAAAATGGTGAACTACTTTTTATGAACTAGAAAAAGGTCAACCTCGCCAAAAAGGGTTACGGTTGTGGGTTTCTATCTTTCTGATTAAATATAAGATTGGCTTTATGTGGTGCTAAAATTGAGCATCTTTAGAACAGCTCCCAACCATATGTATTTGATCAGAATCCGGTAAAGCACGAGTCGTGTCATCAGAGAATTGCAGATGGCACTCGGGAGTCATCACTTCAAACATAGGTGGTTGAATTTAAAATCTATAAATTTGAAGTCTGTTTAAGAAATCCTTCCAACCACTTTTAAGGAGTAAAACTGAAACTTTTTTTTTTTAAATACCTGAAATCTGATCCGGAGTTTTCGTCTCTCCTTCGCCGGTCCGGCCGTCTTTCACCATCATTTTCTCTGGGTTCCCTAGGCTCCCGGAATGGACGACCACCTCGTTCTGACCGTTCAGGTCTAGACGGATTCGGACCCTTTGAGCGATTATCTGGAACATTATTATAAACATTGATTACATAACTAGAATGACGATTCAGAAGAGTAATATTATTAGTACAACAGCAAAGTAAGCTCCCTTCAGACCTTCGGTCGCAAATTTGAAGATTAACAAGCTGAGTAGCTAGCAGGTCCACCACTAAAGACTTTTTTTGAAAATATATGCTCATTATCCCAGTCAAATCGCCTTTTCCTACTTTTGTTTAAGAACTATTTTTTTTC
>JAVFBX010171194.1:0-14973 GCA_034783855.1 Mopalia kennerleyi
TAGCAATATCACAATCTAAAAGTTGAAACTGTAAATCATTGTTCTAAATGTTTGCAGGTCGGTACACATACGCATTTTATTCGGCAGACGATTCACAACGTTTAATATAGTAAGGGTTAGTTTTTAGTGTCAGTTAGGGTTAGTGCCAAGATTAAAAAGGTTTAGTTTCGCGTTTTATAGCGTTAGGTTAAGGGCTATAGTCAGTGTTAGTTTTAGTGTCAGGTTAAAGGTTAGTTATTACAAATGTTAGATTGTTTTGTAAAGTGACGAAACAATCTACAGTGGCTTCTAAACGTCATCGGTTCTTAACTGCGCGTGAGACGAACACGTGTGTGCAAACAGCTTCCGGCAGAGCGAACACGTGATGCAGCCATTCTAGATCGAATTAATGCTTGTCTCTTAATAAGCAGTTCAATTTGGCAGAGAGGCAGAACAGTTGTTGGTAGGTTTGTGAAACAAATCTTACCCGACAAGGTTCAGATATTACACTTTGGTTAAATTAAGCCTGCATAAATATCGGGATATGAAAATTAATTTAGCTGATAATGGGTCAGCTACGGTCATGAAGACAAGGTATTCTAACGAGCCAGTAGATCGCAGTTAGCTATAGTCGAGATGGGACAGTTATTAATGGTTAAATATGGTCTCGTCTCTTTTCGAATGTAAGACTGCTCAGCAGTCCAAAATATAAACACAACATACTTTAACTTAATATATAAAACCGAATTTTACTTAAAAAAAAATATATGTATAGATAGCAGGACAAACATAATTTTAAGAAAAAAATACATAAATGAAAGACTACCAGAATGTCTCACATGAAGTGAAACCATAGCATAAGTTCAAACATCAAGACTTATAGAATACTTTAAAAGGCATAATGGGACAAGGATTATTCTCCACAAATAGTATGTAAAAAACATGCAAATTATTCCAATATCTAAAAACAAATTCGCTTCAATTTTAAAAACCATTATTCTTAAATCACACAACACAAATTCTCTCACATCTTTTTTTATCGTGTCGTTTTCTTTTTAACCGTAGTACAAAACCCAGCAAGAAACCTATCAAGCTCTCATTATATACTAATGTCTATTCATCCATTTGGCTTTTGATAATGTTGTAAAGTTCTGATAATAGCCTACTATCGTATTGTTTTTTAGTTGTTGAGCGAACGAACAAACGAGCGAAAGAAAATAAAATAAGCATGCGATCGAACGAACATCAATCTGATTGCTTTTTACATGTAAACAAATGTAATGTTTGAATGATCGATTAACCAATAATGCAGAGTTTTAACTGGGCGAGTTGCAAAATTTTGACTGTTATTAAGACAGTGTGTCAGCAGCTTTCGATAGAGCGAGCACGCGATGAGACTGTTTTCAAGTTAATTAAGAGGAGTACAGAAGGCGGTGTGGGGAGTGGGTGTGGTTATATAATCCTGGAAATGCACTCAATCCTCGAATGCGCATATTTATGGAAATGTCTTCAGTGGCTCCTAAACGTCATCGGTTCTTAACTGCGCGTGAGACGAAAGCGTATGTGCAAACAGCTTCCGGTAGAGCGAACACGTGATGCAGCCATTCTAGATCGAATTAATGTTCGTCTCATAATAAAGCTGTACAATTTGGCAAAGAGGCAGACCAATTGTTGGTAGGTTCGTAAAACGAATCTTACCCGACAAGATTCAGATATTACACTTGGGATAATTAGGCTTACTGAAAGCATTTGGACGCTATCTCTTTGAAAATCAATTCGGTTATCCGGATACATGGACTACAGCAAATAGGTTCATAAGTTGATATTGTCAAATAAATACCGTTTACGTATACAAAAATGGTCATGTGCCGCCGTAATCTTATTATTAATGAAAGAGCGTTTTTTTCAAAGCTTTACCAATATCGGGATATGCAAATTAAATCAGCAGATAAAGGGCCAGCTACGGTCGCGATGACAAGGCATTGTTCCAAACTGTTCCAAGTATTTCTCCCTTTCTTCGTATATCAAAGATTCATTTTTGTCATGAAGGTTCCATATCGATGTTACCATCTTTTCTAAAGAACCTTCAAATCACTATTATTTCTAAGACTTTATAATCATGATTTACCATTGTAAACATTTTTTGTTTCCCCAAAATTCAGCACTCTGATGTTTAAAATCAAAGAATCATTTTATATTGATCTAGATAAATTCCCACAGACAAGCCGTTGAATAGATCTTAATATCAAATTGCCATCGGTTCCTATAGACATCCCGAGCGAAGGTGAGCCTATATGGTGAAGAAAGTGTGAGATTAATATGTAGCAAACAAGGAATGCGGCATATATTTGGAATAAATCAAATCACAAACGGGTAGACTTATATTCATTGACCGTGACACATTTACATACAAACCCTTGAGTTTCAGCAGCTGAAAATCAAAAGACCCATTATACCGTCACTTATAAATATCCATTCAAAATCTAGCCGTTTCTTGTCTTAATCTTTGTAGAAAATTAAATTGGCTATCCACAAATGTATTTACAGTCAGTTAAACAACCACAGCCTTATAGATACCACAGTTAGCAGGCTGAAACATCCCTAATGACGTGATCTAATTGGTTTCCTTTGAAGGGCTTTCCTCGTGGCTATCCCTTTATGACTTACTGTATTTCGCCAGCGGCTGTTACAAAAAGATTTCTTTGTATAAATACGTCTGATCCATTAAAGTAGATCTGATGCAGCGGGACGGTTTTTACTGTTTTTTCATTCACATAACGGTGTGATCAATGCACGTGTAAAACTCTGTACACTACTCTGTTCTGTTAGTTTGTTTATTCTAGAGCACCTTCGATTAAATGTGTTTAATGGATTAGTTCCAGGTAAGTTGATTCTCACAACAAGGTTACAATGGTGTGATTTATTGAAGTGCCTCTCTTCCCAAATAACCAGTACAGTTTGTTTGTTCTATATGCTCAATTGACAAGTGTTTATAGGAATCTCTTGAAATGCACTGATTCGCGTATCCAGTTTAAACAGTGTTTAGTCTATAAACTGTACATGGGTTAATGAAAACAAAAACACCCCACACAAACTAAGTTTTACCATTGAGTCTTAAGTCCGAAATTTGTGGAAATAACCAACCCACGACATACACATTATGTCCACATTGTGCCTTTTCCCGGGAATTAAGACGTAAACAGGTTTAAATCTGTCGTACGAGAGAAATAACCTTAGCAGGGGCTTCACCGGTAGTCCACAGCAGGGTACCTGTGGTAGTTTAGGGCCAAGGTTTACACCAGTTGTGTAGAACATTAGATATACAGTAATTACGAAAGATTTCCAGTTTCAAAATAGTTGTCGGAAAGAACACTCCTCGATGTAGACTGTTTATAGAAACCAGGCAAATGGAATTGCACAGCAATGGAGTTCAACGCATACAGATCTGGACTGCTTCAGAATGTGAACATTTTGTGGTTGTCAAATTTTCACCCACCTTCTTGTCGGTAAAACTCCGCTTTATAAATACTCGGACTAAAACTGTCAAACAGATCCCTTTAGTCTTTATAAGGGTCCAATTACAGGAAGGTTGAGGCTTAAGTGTAAGTGTATACTGGTAGTGTATACCTCTCCCTAGCTTGCTTAGAACGTTTTCAGGACGGATCGAAATGGTGGGTTTGAATGGTATATTTACGTTCTGAATTAAGATATCTTAAGTGCAATAGCTAGCGAGACTATTAGATAAGAGATGACGAAACCTATGATTAACTGGAAACAAATTAACAAGATCAAAAAGTTACAAAAAAGGGCCCTTCCCCCCAGCCGACACTCACCCCACTCACCTCAATGTACAAATGAAAGGACGAGAACCACGACAATCAAAATTTTGTGTTATGTGGCATGGTAAATTGGCATTTCACGGCGTTCCTGGACTATTCCAATTGTTTGCAAGCAGGTTAAACAGAATAATTATTTTGAAGGCCACACACAGTTTTAGGGGGAAGTCCTAAAACGTTATCACAGCTCTAAATATAAATTTAAACAACTCAATTTATTTTACATCCTGATGATATCCTTTTAAACTTTAGGACAAAACCCAGCAGGAAATCTATCAAACTGTCATTATAATCTTTGTGACTTTTGTCAATGTTATACATTTTTATTACAACCGTTTATATATCATTTTTCTTGCACATGTTTTTTTTTACGAACGACCATATGAGAAACGGACGAATGAGCGAAAAAAAAAAAGAATACGCATTGGGAACCCGCGGATTTTTCATAGCAGATGGTACATACTTCATGGAAACTAAACCCCAGTGAGTTCCGTGAGCTTTATTGAATTACATTTGATTGACAGCTGACTACATGGATTTATCATTTAATCAGGCTAAGTTGGTATCTATTCGTGATTTACAATGAAATAAATGCCCGTGTGACAGCCAACTGAAGTGAATGTGGCACACCATGATGTACGAAAGTAAAATTAGCTTTGGCTTTAATTCACTCAAATACCTGGAATATACAGTTTAATAAAGAAATAGCATGTCACTTGGAAATGCGTGACGCATCATCAGAAAATTAATTATATATAATTTTACGAGTTATTGAAGACAGACTGGAGATAGAAATAAATTAACTTTCAAACAACTCAATCAGTTACATTGCTTAAACAACTTAATGAAGAAATTAGATGCCTATTGGAAACAATCATTAAAGAAAAAAGTACAGCTAAAATTTGAGATAATATATGTCTAACTTCAAGCAAATCTCAAGCTTATTCCATTAGACAAATATCTTGACATATAACATCTGATAACACCACTGAGAATTAAGGACACTGGAGATGAACCATTATTCTCAGAAGACCAGTCGACACTTTCACAAACTGCCGTACGACGAAAAAAACGCACCACGTCAAAGTGATTATCATTGAATAAATTTAACTTTATCACTGTTGGCCAATTATTAAAAGAAAATACAATTTATTAATTAACTTGACAGCAATAGCTCGAATACACGTATACGATGTGGTGTTTCTCAGCTGTCATATTTCCAATAGGGTATACAGAGGACCCCTAATGAGCTATCAATACAATTTTGGTCAGAAGAAGTTATAAATCTATGGGTAATCTCAATTACCACATTTTATAAGGTAAGTAAAGTTCACCATGATGGGTTTATAACATAACATGTCTCTAAAAGAATACGGGTGATAAAAAAATCCGAACGTAGCAGATTTCGTCACGGGGGTTGCCTAAAACGTACCTTTTATATTGTTGTTGTTGTTGTTGAGCCGACACGGTTTAAAACAGTACTCAGTCTTCTTTCATGTTCAATTCACAATAAACTCGATCAGATTTATCCTTTAAATTAACCTAAATGAAACGATTATCCCCAGAATCTTGGTGTGCAAATTTTGTCATTGCTTACAGGATGTTAACGGTTGTCTCACGCGCTTAATCGAGTTTTCAAAAAACTTTTTCACAATTACAAAAAAACAAATTGAAATTACATATTGATTATATGAATGTTCACGGCTGTCTCAATTCCATTAACCACACTTGGTAGAATTTTCACTAAAACTATTTGACAATTCTAAAAAAAACAACTTGAAATAAAGTCTTGGTTATATCAATGTTTACGGTTGTCTTAATTGTTTCAACCACACTTAATAGAGCTTTCAATACAACTGTTTTACAATTGTAGAAAACGAATTTGAAATAATGTATATTGGTTGTTTGAATGTTAAATGTTGTCTCAGTTTCACTTATTCCATATGTCAATGAAAATGTGTTATAATTCCAGGAACGATATCGAAAGTACGCTTTGGTCTTTTTACCCTTATGTCACACAGTGTTAATATTTGTTGACTTATCAAATAAGACTTTGGCACTTCATGTAGAAATTTTCACTTTAAATTAATACCTGTTTTTTGTCATTTCAACTGCCTAGTAAAACACTTTCAATTGTCTTTCAGTCCCAGAAGTAATATTCTAAATCTAGGATTAGCTTTATGTTAAGTTAGTTAGGTTAATCTGGGATTAGTATAGAAGGCTAAGAAACATCGCATCCCTTCGATTCAGCGATCCGTGAATGTGTTACTCAATTAGTTGAGTATGCATAAAATCGCTTGCTTTCAGGCTAAATGTGTTTAGTAAAGCACCCCATTTGTTGTCGTGTCTCAACAACGGCTAGTTAAAATAATATCCATTCGGGAAAACATGGTCGCTGTGTTGGTTCATAGACGTAACATTAACGAAACCGGTCACTTTCGCAACACAAAACAAACTGCGAAGCCGCCATCTTGTTTCGCCATCGCCGTTATCATGAACAGATGAGCAGGCTAAGATTCATGCTAAAATTTCAGCTCTGCAATCCTTTTTGATTTTATTTGAATTTAATATATTAAACCAAATTTAGATAAAAACATATGTAAAGCAAGCAGGACAAACATAGTTTTAAGAAAAAAAAATTAAATGAAAGACTATCAGAATGTCTCACATGAAGCCAAATCATAGCATAGTTTCAAATATCAAGACAAATAGCCTACCCATGGTGTTCTTGTATGGTTCAGTTCAATTAAGTTTTTTGTATCAATCGATTCTGTTTGCTTATTGTAAGTGCGTGTTCAATGTATTCAATTATAATTCAACATAAATAATTAATAATTCAGCAAAAATGAGTCAAGGATCATTCTCGACAAACATGCAGTCTACAAGCCAAGACAATCCCAAAATATAATTTCTGCTAGCTATGTTTTCATCGCGTTTGCTTTTTGCTGCAGAAATACTTTAATCCGGATAAAGAGGAAATAAAAAACACGCAAATAATTCCAAAATCTATAATTATTTTTGCGTCATTTTTAAAAAGCATTATTCTTAAATCACACAACAGAATTTCTCTCACATCCTTTTTTGTCGTGACGTTTTCTTTTTAACTTTAGGACAAAACCCAGCGAAAAAATTTATCAAACTGTCATTATATTCTAATGACTTTTCATCCGTTTGGATTTTGCCAATGTTATAAAGTTCTGATAAAAGCCTTTTATCGTTTTGGGGCTTTTAGATTTTGAACAAACGAGCGAAACAGAATAAATATAAGCGTGCAATCGAACGAACGTCAGTCAGATTGCTTGTTACATGTAAACAAATATATTCTATAATGATCGGTTAACCAATAAGGCGGTAAACTTTTAACTGCGCGAGTGGCAACATGTTGACTTTAATAAGACAGTGTGCAAGCCGCTGCCGATAGAGCGAACACGCGATGGAGCTGTTTTCGAGTGAATTAAGAGGAGAACAGAGGATGAAGAGTGACAAGGGACATCTTACCGTGAAAATGCGCCTTAACCTGGAATGCGCCTTTTATGGAAAAGTTTGTGCTTAATCGTGGAAAGCAGTAATTCTTGGAATTTTTTTCGCGCCTAACCGCGGAATTGCGCTTTATCCTGGAAATGTTGGTATTTGATTATGGGATGTCGCTTGATAGTGGAAATGTCTTGATCTAATAATCGAATTGCGCTTTTTCCTGGAAATGTTTGCGTTCAATTTTGTAACGTCGATTAATCGTGAAATTTACTGCGTCTAATCATGGAATTGCCTTTATCCTGGAAATGTCTGCGTTCAATTATGTAACGTCGCTTAATCCTGGAATTACGTTTGCCCTGGAACTATTTGCCTTTAATCATGAAACGTCGCTTAATCCTGGAATTGGCTACGTCTAATCACCCTAGAAATATTGCGCTTAATCATGTTATATCGCTTATTCATGGAATTAGCACCGTGTAATCCTGAAATTGCGTTTGCCCTGAAAAAGATTTCGTCTTTCATGTCATATCACTTTATCGTGTAAATGACTGCGTCTTATCATGGAATTGCGATTTATCATGGATAGTTTGCGCCTGACCAAATACAATGTTCTTTGTCTGTTGGAATATCTTTGTGGCAACTTGCTGCAATATTCATGCGCGTTGTTCATCTCGTTTTGTGTGGTTTTCGTTTATTGCTCTCGCTGGTAAGTTTCTGGTTCATGTGTGTGTGCTGACCGTTAAGAGCGACAAGAATATTTAACATTATGTTGCGTCATGCTTGTTATAATTTATGTTATGAAATAAAAACAAAAAGTCGGACGGCTTAAAAATTACAACCTTCGTTTGGATGGAGATTCCCTATGCCCTGAAGTGTCCTTAGATAAAGAGCAACTGCAATCCGATCCGATAAAGACAAAAACAAACGAATACAAACGGCGTTGTCAGCATACTTATATTTGAGGATATAAATCATGAAGTTCTTGGTTGCCAATGATAAGTTTAGGATATCTATTCTCCTTTAGAAAAATGCCTAAATGCTGAGTTTAAAAAAGTCCAAGTAATTATCATACATCCTCGAAGGTACTGAGAGGAGCACTCTAACATTTCCATATTAAAAACTGTAATAACATTTTTTTATTTCAACAAAACTAGGTTTTATTCATATAGGCGAGAGTGGATAAACAAAAATGCGAACATTTCGCCTGCCACATAAATGCAATCGTTTTCCATTTCCAAAGGTAGTATCATGTCTGATATATTTTATTCTAGCAAAACTCGAGAAGCGATTTCCCTGTTAGCCGGGGTTATAATGGCAGGCGTGGGGTCAAATGAAGGTATTTTTTAAAAAATAATACCTACACATTTTGATGTGTATTTAAATCATACACCTATTCTATACCGTATGCATATATTTTATTGAAGAGAAACTTTTATTAGGACTCGCCTTTCGAATGTCTGCTATATGTTATCAATCGACATTCACCGGACAGGTTCTTAACTTTTCTTTCTGCCAGTCTAGGCTCAAATTTGAGTTTCATCAAAACTACCTGCATACAATGTGATAATATTGTCAGCAAAATACAAAATACTTTCACACAGGGATTAGTCTCCATCTACGTGTCTGGAAATAGTTTCATTTATGTGGTATAATTACTTTAGCAAGCCGAAGGTGCAAATATTTTTCACGCAGGTGAAAGAAAAGCAAATTACCACCTTGATGGAAACATATGAAATTGAAAACATTTAACGTCATTTTTGGACTGAATCAACAAAGCGATAAGTGTGATGTCTTTGTAAACAAAATAATGCCAACATAATTTTGTACCATTTCGTTAATTTTGCTTTTAAAGTGTATAGATATTGCGTAAATTAAAAAAAACTGTTCGGAACATCATTCATCACTGGAACTACACCTCAATGTACGCGAAAACACAACCCACAGAGTGAGGTCTGGTCTGCTATGACAGTTCCATTACACGTAATCAATTAATGACTAATAAGTGTACAATAGTTCACTGGATAAACAAAACAACTAAATTGGGACTTATTTCATACAGACTTATCGATTTAATTCGCAATTACGTGCTTGCTCAAGAAGCAATTATTGGCCCAATCGCCAGAGGACTCTTATCGGAAATGGTTCGCATTTTATACCTACTCTTTGTACAAGTGAAGGTAGCTTGGCTTTGTCGTTTTCAAAATCAACATTCCGGTTCGCTAATGGCTGTACAAATGACACAGCTATCCTCACAGTCCGGTTCGCCTAAAGTTTCAAGCAAACGTTTCTCCATATTATTCTGACAGAACTACACTGTTTGAAGATGGATGATACACGAATAGTTGCCAAAATATCGCCATTTTTGTCAGCTGCTATACGACACAGTGCTTGCGTGATACGAAACCATTGTTGTCGGCCAAACATAGTTGTTTCAATAATTTATCAAGGCGTTGGAAACCCGCAAATTTGTACAGAGTGGATGGTATACACTTCACGAAACTAAAGATCCAGTGCACCCCGTGAGCTTTATACGATTAGATTTGATTGACAGCTGACTTAATAGGTTTATCAGTTTATCAATCAAATCTCGTATGCATCTTGGGCTGCCTTGCAACACAGCATGCCCGTCGGACAAAGGATTGAAGCGGATTAGGGAACACCCTGATGTACGAAAGTAAAACTCGATCTGAATACAACTCACTCAAATATCTGTTCTATACAGCTTATTAAAGAAATAGCACGCCACGTGAAAATACGTGGCGGATCGTCAGAAAATGAATTTGATATTATCGAGTTATTGAAGACAGAATGAACAAAGAAATAAACTAGCTTTGAGACAAGATAATCAACTACTGTGTATAGAAATAGGATGCAATTTGTAAACACGTGATAGATGAGTGGGCTGAAAATAAGTGTCACATTTCTGTTCTGTTGAATGCAGACTATATACGCATGCTAACAAATCATTAAAGAAAATAGTTAAAAGTTGACATAATGTTTGTCAAACTTTATACATAACTCAAGTTTATCTCTTAGACAAATACCATTTTATACAACAGCTGTTGATTCATCTGGGTATAAAACATAATATGGATTTATCAATTATTCTCTAAAGGCCAGTGGCCACTTTCACAAAATAGGGTAAGACAAAAAAATTACCTTTGCTACTGTGGGACAATTATTGAATCAAAGCACAACATTATTTTGAAACCTACTTGACATCAATTCCTTGAAGACCCATACCTTGTGGTCCTTCTCTGCTATCATATATACAATATGATGTATATAGATATTATATTACAGTGCGAGATACGCAACGATGTTTCAGCTCTAGCTGTCTCAGGGACTGTAGTATCAATCAAGACTGAAGAGTGAGATTGATAGGCAGTCCGGCCTGGGACAACCATCTGGAGATGATACAATGACCCCTAATACGCACTTTACATGTAATCTGTTTATCATATACATGTAATCAACTCAGTCAAAAAAGAAACTTCACACTCGTTTGGATGTCGATAAGTTGAACATTATGTTCATAATGTAACCAGTTCCACCGGAAATGCTACGGAAAAGTAAGAGAGTAAAAATGGTAAGTTACAACTTGATGAAAGCATGTCAATAGCGCGTATGTCCTCCATGAGCGGAGTCTTCTGACCAATACATCTCATACATGTTCTATAGGATTACGGTCGGGAGACCTTGAGGGCCACTCAATGGCATTGATGCCAGCATTCCTAAGAAAATTCCGCTTTAAATTGGCCGTATGAGGTTTGGCATTATCGTGTTGGAATGCAAGGCCTGGGCATGACCTGCCATGAACGGCAACAGCTCTGGAATGAGCACTTGATCTCTGTATCCTGCAGCAGTTAGGTATCCTTGAACGACCATCAGTCGGGAACGGGCAGGACCATTAAAGGCACCCCAAACCATAACACTACCGCCCCCAGTGCTGCACACAACACTGGGCGTTCCGTTCACCGCGTCTCCTCCAAACTCTAACTCTCCCATCAGCGAAGCGCAAAGTGAATCTGGATTCGTCACTAAAAACGACCCTTTTCCAATCACGCTGTGTCCATCTCAGATGTCGTTGTGCCCAGAAAAGCCGTTGATATGGTCCATGATATGGCCGGCGTGCACGGAGACGAGCAGTGCGCAGGCGATTACGTATGGTCTGGGCAGTCACACGACCTCTAAACAATTCATTCCTAGTGGACGTTGCAGTGAGAAATTGATTACATCCCATAACCCTGGTAACGTCAGCATTCACCATGCCAATGTTTGACAGTCGTGGCAGTGCAAATCAACGGATAATTTACTGTAAGAACTTGTTTTCCCGAGATGTCACTCTACTGTACTATAAAGTGGGCTCAATTGAACTTGTCTCATAAGGTCACGTGACTAGGAACACAAGGAAACATGCTTTATCCTTGATGTATGATCGCACGAACTGCATACTTGTGCACGTCGGAGTTGCTGTGTGTCATGATGCCATTGACAACGCATTTACCTCTGATAATAATAATATCGCTTGTATTAAGTTTCAGGAAAATATTTAGAAATTATAAGTGTGAAGTTTCTTTTTTGACTGAGTATATACTACGATTGAACATTTATTTATGCATATAAAAACTCCATGACCGATTAATGGAGCTAGAAAAAACACTATATGCAAGATGTACATATATAAAGATAAAATAATTTAATAAATAGGGATAAAAAAATTAGAAGAACTAAATACCAGTTTAATTAGGAACCAGCGTTTTAGCTGATGTATTAAAGATATATAAAAAAAGCATTTGAAAAACAAAATGTTTAAGCCTAACAGGTGATCTTTATGTTTTGGAAACGGTGAAATCAGGCTTAATTTGGTTACAACGGCTAAAAGTATGTTGTCTTGTTTTCAAACAGTTTCTTAAAAGATTCCATAAGGTGGTTATACGCCAATAATAAAAAGGCTGAAGCAACAGCTCTTGTGCTAAGTGCCATGAGAATGAACGGCATTAAAGGAGAGGAAATACAGGAAACAACAGAGCCTATGAAAAAGCAATCGGAAATAGGAACTTCTGATGGAAGAGACTCTGAGGCATATATCAGCTTTAAAAGGAGACCAATCAAGCAAGAAAAGATATCAATTCTGGTCATTTTACGAAACAGTGCAACAAGAGGCATTTCAATCAAAACGAGTTTTGCCTGGTGCGTATATATTTACTGCATTTTACTGAAAGCTTTTTAATACACAGTCGGAAGTCTATTTATTAATAAATATTATCCATTAGAACTTCGAGTACAATGTAATTATGTATAAAAGACGAATGAAGCGTTAAATTTACAAAAATTTAACGAATGTGTAAATAACTTTATACAAACCATACCAAATTCATTTTGTAGGTCATTAGTAAACGCAAAAAATAAGCAATATATTATGGTATCTGTTGAAAAGCATTTTGTTTCTAAATCAACTCCAGATTTATATAACAAAACTCATGTTTGTTTAAAAAATAATATAGAAAAAAACAGATTTTAATAGTAAAATATTTTCGCATTTTCATTTATTGACAGGTTTATAAATTCCTTGGTATATTACGCTATATTCTTTATGTCGGATTCGTTCTCGGGGGACCGTTATCTCAACTTCTTTCTGGGTTCAATCGTGGAAATACCAGCAGTTCTCATTTTGTACGGCCTTCTGAAGTGGTAAGTAAAATATCCAGATAACCCTCAGGTATTCAGACATTCAGACCTGCCTTGTATAAAATATGGCACTGGTTATGTTTCAGTTTTGAGGAACTCCGTCCAATGGGGATCGCCAGTGGAGAAAAGGGAAATAGGTTTGTAACCCATATAACAGGAAGTGCAATCCATCTCATTGACTTAAGGTGCGCACAAAAAGAACGCTTGCTCGCGATAAAAGCGAGCGCGATAAAGCAAGAACGTGTAATGAGAGCACTTGCTTGTCGTTGAGGTGGACATATAGAAAGATTGCAAATCGCGCTCGCGACTGGTAGAATTTTGCCATTTGGCACCATGGCGGATTCAAGTGAAGACGAACTATTGTTGCTAGACAGTGTTTTGCCGAAACTTATCCTAGACATACGCAAAGGAATGGGCGTTCATGAGATAAATAAAAGGAGGCGAATGGAAGGTGAATATCATCACTTGTTTCCTCTGCTTAAAAGGAGCCCTTCTCGTGTCCAGTCATACTTGAGAATGAGCCAAGAGACATTCAAGTATATCTTAGAAAAAATTCCTTCTTTTGTCCCCAATTGCAGGTTTTCGAAACACGGCTGATATCAAAGACTCCACATCCATTTTGGTCAGAGGAGAAAAGACACACTGCACTTGCCAGATCGTGACTAGACAACACACGTGGTGGCACCAAGAACACGCTTGCTCGCGATAAAGAATTAACTTTTGATTCTTTACGCTTTTCAAGCGTTGCTTGACATCGCAGGCGCGATAAAGCGAGCGTGCTTTTAGTGCGGCACATGCAAATTATGAACAACATTACAAGTGCTTGCTTTATCGCGCTCCCTTTTATTGCGAGCAAGCGTTCTTTTTGTGCGCACCTTTTACACATTTTCAAATTTTCAAACAGCTGGACTTTTTTGTAACTCTGCCTAAAAGAAGTGCGCCGTCTAATGACTGCCTCTTAAGATATAGTGATGGCGCAAGTTTATGACAAAGTTCCCAGTTTAAAAGCTAGATGGTATTTGATGGTTACAAAATCGTTTTTATCGCGTATATTATGTCTATGGCGTGAACCTTTGAACAACTAAATAAGGCCAGAAGTCTATTAACTAAAAGTGTGAAACAGCATATTCAGTAGTGTAGACGGCATTATTCCCATCGTCCATGCTATAAGAGATAGGATGACGTTGACTGTATGATGTGCGCAGTAGGTTATTAAAATTCTCTGCTTCACGCAGATTACAGTTTAAATCGGTGAGCGTCGTAAGAGGTCGATAATTTTCAATAACCACTTGGGCCCTTTGCGCCACTCTTGAACGATGAGAAAACCGTATGGGGCTTATGAAAATCAGGATTTGGATGTATACGGAGATATGGAATAATGCGTGATTGCTCATGAGTCTGCTGTTGTCTCCTTTCTATAATGTGAATGCTTTCTTTAAATACAATCAATATGCAGTACATACGTCTGCTTCTCTTTCACCTTTTTCATTACATTGATTAAATCCATACTAGTCGCCATCCTGTTTGTTTTGTCACAGATACTCCCATGATTCCGTGCGCATTTCGCTCTCATTGCAAGGTCAAACCAGGTCAAATTGACTGGCTTCCTGCGAAAGTTCTGTTCAATGCTGAATTATCTCCCCTGACGGTTCGCCAGTTTACCACATGGGGTGCTTCGTGATGTTGAACGTGAACGTTTTTAGAAACAATGCAGACTTCACTACTGAATACGCGGTTTCACACTTCTAGTTAATGGACTTCTGATATAGCTAATGTGCTAGATTAGTATTTTTAAAAAGTTGCTAAATATGCAAATCAATTCTCTGTACTTTGCTGAGAAAGAAGAATGGATATCTCTACTACAGCGCGCTGTTAACACTCCGGCGAACAAAGTAAGAATCCATGAATAACGATGGAAATCTCTTATAAGGCGCGCTGTTAACACTCCGGCGACAAAGCTGTAATCAATGAATAACGATGTAAATCTCTTATA